>CAUYON010039211.1:0-13160 GCA_963573935.1 Arctocebus calabarensis | reverse complement strand
ACCTGAGCTGGCGGGTTCGAATCCAGCCCCCGGACCTGCCAAGCAACAATGATGGCTGCAACCAAAAAATGGCCAGGCGTGTGGCGGGCGCCTATAGTCCCAGCTACTTGGGAGGCGGAGGCAGGAGACTTGCTTGAGCCCAGGAATTGGAGGTTGCTGTGAGCTGTGAAGCCACAGCACTCTATCCAGGGTGACAGCTTAAGGCTCTGCCTCAAAAAAAAAAAAAAAACCTCTCACTTTAATTAAAAATATTTTGTTTCTTAAAACCGTAAGTAGACTGATTGTTCAAATCAAAGATAAAGGTAAATATACCATTCAAAATATAATTAAGTGAATTAGTGTTTTTTGATAACAATGATATTAACCAGCTAGTAAATGTAGAAAATTTCTTTTTTTTTTCTTTGAGACAGAGTCTTACTACGTCACCCTCATGGTAGAGTGCTGTGGTGTCACAGCTCATAGCAAACTGTCACTCTTGGGCTTAAGCAATTCTCTTGCCTCAGCCTCCCAAGCAGCTGGGACTACAGGCGCCTGCCATGTACACCTGAGCTGGCGGGTTAGAATCCAGCCTGGGCCCACCAAACAATGACGGCTGCAACCAAAAAATGGCTGGGCAGTGTGGCGGGTGCCTGTGGTCCCAGCTACTTGGGAGGCAGAGGCAGGAGACTTGCTTGAGCCCAGTAATTGGAGGTTGCTATGAGCTTTGATGCCACAGTACTCTATCCAGCCCAGGGTGACAGCTTGAGGCTCTATCTCCAAAAAAGAAAAGTTTTATCTCGGCTCGGCCTGTGGCTCAGGGGGTTAAGGAGCCAGTCACGTAAACCTGAGCTGGCGGGTTCGAATCCAGTCTGGGCCTGCCAACTAACAATGACGACTGCAACCCAAACAAAAATAGCCAGGCGTTGTGGCGGGCGCCTGTAGTTCCAGCTACTTGGGAGGCAGAGGCAGGAGACTCGCTTGAGCCCAGGAATTGGAGGTTGCTGTGAGCTGTGATGCCATGACATTCTACCCAGGGTGACAGCTTGAGGCTCTGTCCCAAAAAAAAAAAAATTTTATCTATGTGAAACTTAAGAGTTCAAATTTGAGGCCGGGGTGGTATTTCATGCTAGGTAATCTCTGAGAGGGTAAGGTAGGAGGATCACTTGAGCTCAGAAGTTTGAGACCAGCCTAAGCAATAGGTTTTCTACTAAAAAAATAGTAAAAATTAGGGCGAAGCCTGTGGCTCATCGAGTGGGGCGCCAGTCCCATATACCCAAGGTGGCAGGTTCAAACCTGGCCTCAGCTGAATTGCAAAACAGAAAGATAGCTGGGTGTTATGGCAGCAGCCTGTAGTCCCAGCTACTCGGGAGGCTGAGGCAAGAGAATTGCCTAAGCCCAGGAGTTGGAGGTTGCTGTGAGCTGTGTGATGCCACGGCACTCTACTGAGGGCGATAAAGTGAGACTGTCTCTACAAAAAAAAAAAAAAAAAAAAAGTAAAAATTAGCTGGGCACTGTGGCAGGCTATAGTCCTAGCTACTCAGGAGGCTGAGACAGGAGGATCGCTTGAGCTCAGAAATATCAGGTTGCTGTAACCTAGACTAACACCATGGCACTTTAGCCTAGGTGACAGAGACTCTTTGTCTCAGGGGGAAAAAAAAATCCAAATTAGCTGGAAAATGATACTGAGCTTGGGATATCTGGAAGACTTATTTACATGTAAAGCAATTTGTTGCTAGCAGAATAAATATACCAGGTGTATTTTTGTTTTGGGCCACAGATTCTTACTTTGTTGCCCTTAGTATGAGTGCCATGTATCACAGCTCACAGCAATCTCAAACTCTTGAGCTTAAGTGATTCTCTTGCCTCAGTCTCCGGAGTACCTGGGACTGTAGGCACCACAATGCCTGGCTACTTTTAGAGATGGGGTCTTGCTCTCAAACTCATGAGCTCAGGCAATCCACCTGCGTCAGCCTTCCAGGGTGCTTAGGATTACAGGTGTGAGCCACTATTAATATTATTTTAATAAAATGAGTTTAAAATAATTTTAAAAGTCTGAAAACAACTCTTCACAGTAGAAACTCCCAGAGGAACATGCGAACAACAGGCTTGATTTGTTTTCTCCTATTCAAGAGGGAATAATGTTACTCAGAGCTGCGGAAGACACACTTCCATTCTTTGATAAGCCCAGAGTTCTTTTTTCGTCTTCTTTTTTCTTACAGTAGCCTTTTATTTTTAAACACTGATTATACCATGAATACATACGGAATAAGTTCCAGCAGCTCAGGCTCCTTTCCATTGGCTGTCACAAAGCATTAAATGCCTATTGTATTATGAATTCACAGGGAGTACGTCCAACACCTTAGGCATCTTTTCACTGGTTCTTTGTTCCTCTATGTGCTACACGTTATACCTAATACACCACAAACTCACATGGAATGGGTTCAGCAGCCCAGGCTCCTTTCCATTGGTTCTCACAAAGTGCTTTTCTGTGAGGAGCAGGCTGATGCTTCAGTTCAACCCAGGTACATTGCTCTTCAGCTTCCTTCTTTTTCTGATCATTCTCCTATGTGTTTCAGGAAGCTATCTTGGCTCTTAGAGTGGTTAATATGCTCAATATGAACATTAATCCTCTTAGCAAGAATCTTGCCTTTGTTTGTGTGCAATAATGCCAGCAGCAGCTGTATGTTGGGAAAACTGTGACTCTTCCAGTTTTGCCATGGTAACATTTGTGTGGCATGCCTTTTTGAATACTACAAAAGTAATGTCTACATGTAGATTTGCATGTATGTGGCCTAAGGAATACTCCATGTTCTGTAAAATGCCTAGAGAACATGTATCAGTGACTTTCCGCTTTCCTTTTGTGCTCATCATTTTGGAGAATTCCTGGAAGATGGAGTCTCCGGCTGAAAAGCTACAGTTATGTATTTATTCTTTAGTTAAGACAATCCAATACTGGCCATTAGGGTTGACAGTAATTGAAATTTAAATCGGTTTAATGTGGGAGAAAAATTAGGGAAAGGAAATTACCTTTTCAGGTTGTGTAAAAAATTTCAATGGGAGGACTGGATCTTTTGGTGAATCTGCATTGCATAGAGCACTTTTACTATTGATAACACAGAGAGCCACATCACATACGGTATACAGTTTCTAGGGAGGAACAAAAGACAGATCATGTGCAACTTTCAGTAATGAAAAATAATCACAATTATCAATTCCAGCAAATATATAAATTAAACCTAAATAAAACCTGCGTATGTGGTTGTTAGTTAATCCTTGAACATTTCATATTTGTGATCATCACTGCTATGCAGTCTCTCGGTCAAGAACAAAAGCCCTCTATTTTAACATCAATGCTAAGTATGCATTAAACATAAACAAACTAAAAAGAGCACACAAAAGACTATTTCTTATTAAACGTTCCTGAGACATCATAGTTGTACATACTATTCTTATCCTCTTATTCTGCAGAAGTTTTATTTTTGGAAGCAGAGTCTGATTATGTTGCCCTCGGTAGAGTGCCGTGCTGTCACAGCTCACAGCAACCTCCAACTCCTGGGCTTAGGTGATTCTCTTGCCTCAGCCTCTGGAGTAGCTGTGACTACAGGCGCCCACCACAATGCCTGGCTATTTTTCTGTTTTGCAGTTTGGCCGAGGCTGTGTTTGAACCCACCACCTTTGGTATATGGGGCCGGTGCCCCAATCAGTGAGACACAGGCGCTGCCCATGCCCAGTTATTTTTTTGCTTGCAGTTGTCATTGTTGTTTTAGTAGGCCTGGGCTGGGTTTGAACGCACCAGCCTTGGTGTATGTGGCCAGAGTCCTACCCACTGAGCTATGTGTGCTGCCTGTGCAGAAGTTTTAATGTGTTTTTCATAGTATTTATGATCACCAAAATGAAATTCACTTGAAATGCAATAACACCTGAGTATAAATATGTTTTTGTAAACATTCTGAAATTTAAATGCTTACAAAATGGTCAGGAAATACAAGTGGGATAACATGGTTTAATCAACACCCACTGGCCTAACACTCAACTTACTTCATTTGCCTTGGACTCATCTGGAGACTGGGCATCCCTGGTTAATTTTATATTCTCTGCCATCTTCTTCATAAAGGCATGGCTATTGTTTTCATTTTTTGTCATTAAAACTTCAAGCATGAACCAGAGGCACCTAAATGGTAAACATGTTAAAGACAACCCTAATTACTAATAGAAACATATTAATCCTATTAATAATATTCAATTCAAATGAAAATGAAATCAAAAAATATATTAAAAATGAAAACATAGCTTAAGATCAGAAATTCTGATAGTTTCACGAAGCACATAATGACTGACCCTATAGGATTCCACAGAAGTTTAGATGACTCGACATAATAAGCAAACTGACACTCAGCAGCGTCTCAGCATTCTGCCTACTTGTAAGCTATAGAGAAGCTCCATGATTGGTAGAGTTCTGCTGAGATACAATATGAACTGCATGTATCACAAGGCTCATGTCTAGCCAGTCACTCAGATAAGCAGTCATATCTCAAACCAGTTTTGCTGTTTTTCCACTTGTCACTATATAGTCATTTAACATAATGAGCTTCTGAAGTGGTAGCTTGAATTTCTAAGTAAAAGTGAACCAAATCTGGATGAATATTAACAATCACTTGTACTCTATGGAGGGCGACAAAGTGAGACTGTCTCAAACAAAAACAAAAAAGCAACAACAACAACAAATTTTTTTTTCTGAGGCTTATGTGACCTAAGGTATAAAAAAGATGGAAATAGGGGTTTGGCGCCTATAGCTCAACAGGCTAAGGCACCAGCCACGTACAGGAAGCTGGCGGGTTTCAATCCAGCCCGTGGGCGCCTGTAGTCCCAGCTACCAAAAAAAAAAAATGGAAATAGGGATAAAACCAGGTGTGATTTTATACTTTTTTTTTTTTTTTTGAGACAGAGCCTCAAGCTGTCACCCTGGATAGAGTGCCATGGCATCACAGCTCACAGCAACCTCTTGGGTTCAAGCGAGTCTCTTGCCTCCGCCTCCCAAGTAGCTGGGACTACAGGCGCCCGCCACAACGCCCGGCCATTTTTTGGTTGCAGCCACCATTGTTGTTTGGTGGGTCCTGGGGCTGGATTTGAACCCGCCAGCTCAGGTATATGTGGCTGGCGCCTTAGCCCGTTGAGCCACAGGCGCTGAGCCTGTGATTTTATACTTTTAATGAAAAAATACAAAATATAATAATTATCTGAGCAACTATGTGCTAGACAATGGTGACAACATGGGGCCCATGCATTCCGTAAGTTTGAGGGATCTTTTTCTTTTGGTGGGGTCCTAGCTCACAGCAACCTCAAACTCTTGAGCTTAAGTAATACTCTTCCTGCTCAGTCTCCCAAGTAAGCTAGGACTATAAGGATCTGCCACAATGCCTGACTATTTTTTAGAGACCAGGTGTCCCTCTTGCTCAGGCTGGGTCTTAAAAGCCTGAGCTCAGGCAATCCATCCCCTCCCCAGCCTCCCAGAGTGCTAGGATTCATAGGCATGAGCCACTGAGATGGCCTTAAATTCGAAGGATTTTGTTTATGTAAACACCAAAAACATGTCAATAATTTGTTGGATTCAGAATTCTACTGAACTTCTATTAACTAACTTGAAGATTCATTTGTTCTCTTTACAAAACTACAGGGTTAGAATTACTCTTAATTTAAGGGGGTAAGGTGAGGGTGCTTTCTCATTGCATCTCTGTACTAGACTCATTTCTTTGAAAAATTTTAAACCTTGCAGTAAGGTTTTAATTATAAATATACATAATACTTAAATGTGCTCTGACATAATGCAGATTACTTAAAGCAATGACAAAAGCATGCTAACCTGTGAAAAGAATGTCAATTCAAGGTAATTTTATGCAAATGTGCTAAGACTATGTATGTGCTACCATTAATAGTAAGAGATTGGTTCAATAAATCTTAGTGCTTAAAAATTATCCAATATATTGTTATCTTTGAAACAGCAGGATGCAAAACAATGTATACCTGTATTATGGAACAACACATAATACATATGTTAAGATTACATTTTTTGTGACAGTAGAATCAGTTGAAACTTTGGGGCCATGTTTCCCACTTCTATCTTGAACACTGTCTAATGTTTACAAACCCTACGCAGTACAGATCCCAGACCATGTGCTGCTTCTTGTCTTATCCCAGAGCCAACTCCTCTCATTCCCAAGTTTTTTCCCTGGTCTCTTATATGTACGCTTTCCACAGAAAACAAACTTCAAGGAATAGCCATCACCTTTTTGCCATAACTGAAACCAAGCTTCCCCTTACCCTGACAATATTTGCTTTGCACCTCCCTAAAGTTATAGATGCTTATTCCATTAGCTGTTGCAAACTTAGGGTTGGAGAGTGGGTTCACCCCCTTTTGTCCCCAATGCTGATTCCAGTTACTCTTCTATCCTTGTGTAAAATTGAAAGTACTCCTAGAAAGCTTGTGCCATTTGGCTACTTCTATCATCCTATCCTTGTTAATGTCATTTATCAATCTACCTACGTTCACTGCATTCATTTAGCTTCTGGATTACAATTTTCCTCAACTCCACCCTGAAGTCCTGTTATTTTTCTGGGACACCTATCTAATACTTTACTTCCTAGTTCCTTGATGGCTTCATTTCTGCTTTGCCGAAGGCATTCTATTTCCTGGACATTCCTTGATCTATCTCCCCAATCCTTAGTGCTGGTTTACTTGTGAAATACTAAATTCAAATATCGTACTTTCTGAATACCTACTTTTCTTTAAGTTTTCCTTCAGAATCTTATACACTGTTTTCAATAACATATAGAAATGTCAGGTAGAAAATCAGTAAGGAAGCAGAGAACCTGAGTAGCATTAAAACCAATTAGAGGCTTGGTGCCTGTAGCTCAGCAGCTAGGGCGCCAGCCACATACACCAGAGTTGGTAGGTTTTAACTTAGCCCGGGCCTGCCAAACAATAATGAAAATTACAAACAAAAAAATAGCCCGGTGTTGTGGCAGGTGCCTGTGGTCCCAGCACTTGGGAGGCTGAGGCAAGAGAACTGCTTCTGCACAAGAGTTTGAGGCTGCTGTGAGTTGTGACACCACAGCAGTATACCCAGTGACAGCTTGAGCTTCTGTCTCAAAAAACAAAACACACAAACAAAAAAGCTCATCACTCAGTAACAAAAGCAACCCAATTAAAAAATATTAAGTTTGGCCTGGCATAGTGGCTCACCCCTATAATTTTAGCACTCGGGGAGGATGAGGTAGGAGAATCACTTGAGGTCAGGAGTTCAGCCTGAACAAAGTAAGACTCTGTAAATAAAAAAATTAGCTATGATCGCTTGTCGGCCTTTTGGCTAAGATCAAGTGTAAAAAAATTAGCTGTGGTGCAGTCCTGGCTGCTCCGGAGGCTAAAGCAGGAGTGTTTCTTTTTTCTTTCGTTGCGGTTTTTTTTTGGCAGGGACTGGGTTTGAAGCCACCACCTCCGGCATATGGGGTTGATACCCTACTCCTTTGAGCCACAGGCGCCCCCCAGTATTTCTTGAGCCTAGCAGTATGAAGTTGCCATGAGCTAGGCTGAAGCTGTGGCACACTAGCCTGAGTGACAGAGTGAGAGTCTGTCTCCAAAAAATACTTGGATATGTTTGTGCTTAAAAATGGGAAAAACTAGGCTGGGTGTGGTGGCTCATGCCTGTAATCCTTGTACTCTGGGAGGCTGAGGTGGGCTAATCTCCTGAGCTACAGTGAGACTCCATCTCTAAAAACAGCCAGGCATTGTGGCAGGCTCCTGGAGTTCCAGCTACTTGGGAGGCTGAGGCAAGAGAATTGCTTGAGCCCAAGAGTCTGAGGTTGCTGTGAGCTATAACGCCACAGCACTCCACTGAGGGTAACAAAGCGAAACTCTTGTTTCAAAAACAAAGCACAACAATAAAAAAAGAAAAATTGCAAATATTGTTTTAAATATATATAAAAAACATCAATTAGGCTTGGCATCCATAGCTCAGTGGTTAAGGGCGCCGGCCACATACACTGAAGCTGGCGGGTTTGAACCTGGCCCAGACCTTCTAAACAATAATGACAACTACAACAAAAAATAGCCATGCACTATGGCGGGCGCCTGTGGTCCCAGCTGCCTGGGAGGCTGAGGCAAGAGAATCACTTAAGCCCAAGAGTTTGAGGTTGCTGTGAGCTGTGATGCCACAGCACTCTACCTAGGGCAACAGCTTGAGACCCTGTCTCAAAAAAAAAACCCCACAAATATAAAAATTTATGAAGTAAAGAAACTTTAGTTAGTATCATTATTTTTTTTTTGAGATCGGGTCTTGCTATGTTTCCCCGGCTGGAGTGCAGTGGTTATTCAAAACTGCAATCCCACTACTAGCTAATAATAATAATCCAACTATTAGCACTGGAGTTTTGACCTGCTCTGTTTCCGACCCGGGCCAGTTCACCCCTCCCTGGGCAACCTGGTGGCCTCCCTGCTTCAGGGAAGTCACCATATTTATTGATGCCAAATTTAGTGTAGATAACCTGATCAACATAGCATACTTCAGCCCAGAATTCCTGGACTCAAGCTATCCTCCTGCCTCAGCCTCTAGGGTAGCTGAGACTATACAGCATGGGCTACCGTGTCTGGTGGAATAAATAAAACTTAGAATTGGAAGACATATTAGGAATTAATTATTTCAAATCTTGCATTTTATGGATAAGGCAACTGAAGCCCAGAGAAATAAAGTTTTTATTTACATAGCTGGAACTAAAAAGCTGTCTTTTGGAACCTAATTATGGGGCTTCTTCATCTTACCCAACTACAGTATTAAGATTTTGACAACTGGGCAGCACCTGTGTCTCAGTGGGTAGGTTTGAACCCAGCCCCGGCCAAACTGCAATTAAAAATGAAAAAAAGAGGCTCGGCGCCTGTGGCTCAACGGGCTAAGGCGCTAGCCACGTACACCTGAGCTGGCGGGTTCGAATCCAGTCCAGGGCTGCCAAACAACAATGATGGCTGCAACCAAAAAATGGCAGGCGTTGTGGCGGGCGCCTGTAGTCCCAGCTACTTGGGAGACGGAGGCAGGAGACTCGCTTGAACCCAGGAATTGGAGGTTGCTGTGAGCTGTGAAGCCACAGCACTTTATCCAGGGTGACAGCTTGAGGCTCTGTCTCAAACAAAAAAAAAAAAAAAGAAAAAAGAAAAAAGAGCTGGGTGTTGTGGCGGGCGCCTGTGGTCCCAGCTACTCAGGAGGTTGAGGCAAGAGAATCGCTTAAGCCCAGGAGTTGGAGGTTGCTGTGAGCTGTGATGCTACAGCGCTCTACTGAGGGTGATGAAATGAGACTGTGTCTCTAAAAAAAAGATTTTGCACCATTTTAGTAAGCAAATCTATAGGAGGCAGAGATAAAAGTTGAAATCTTAACAGAAGTAATAAGATTTAATACCCTACATAAAAAAATTGTAATATTTTAAATACAAGCTGAAAGTACCAATTTACAAGTACAAAGCAAAAACATAACAATGGGGTGGCACCTGTGGCTCAGTGAGTAGGGCACTAGCCCCATATACCAAGGGTGGCAGGTTCAAATGCAGTCCCAGCCAAATTGAAACAAAAAACAAAAAAAGAATAGCTAGGCATTTTGGTGGGCACCTGTAGTCCCAGCTGCTTGGAGGCTGAGGCAAGAGAATCACCTAAGACGGGGAGTTGGAGGTTGCTGTGAGCTGTGAGGCGTCACAGCACTCTACTGAGAGTAATAAAGTGAAACTGTCTCTACAAAAAAAAAAAAAACAAAACAACAATGAGGAAAAGACAGTAAATACTGCTTTAAAGTTTCTGAGAGGTAATCTGCAGACAAACCTTGGCTGTTGTCCCTCTTTGACCTTGTATTATATATAAAATTCTATCTTACATAAATAATATACCTTTAAAAAAACACATTTTAAGCTAATGTTTTGCAATTGTTTACTTGCCTATCCTGCCTGTCCTTCCATAAGAGAAAGGTGTCTCTGACTACTGCAACCAAACTAACTTTATTTTTACTATAGTTGTGCCACAGAATAATTTCCTGTATAGGCCCATATTTTTTTTCTTGAAATTCATTGAGGTGGGCCTGTATTTTTAAGGTATTATCTTTTGAGGTTGCAAATAAAGTTTCCTTTTAAGGACAGAAATTTTTATTATATGCCTTTCTAAGATCTCAAGCTGAAGTAAATAAAACCTATCTTGGGCGGTGCCTATGGCTCAAAGGAGTAGGGTGCCGGCCCCATATACTAAAGGTGGCGGGTTCAAACCCAGCCCTGGCCAAAAAAACTGCAAAAAACAAAACATATCTTAATATAAAAAATAAAACTCACATAATATGAAAACTAAAATATCCAAACTAACCCACTTCAAAGAATTAGATATCTAATAGGAAACAAATCAAAAATAACTTGACTTGACTAGAATGATTTTGTAAGCTGAAACATGCAATTTATAACAAATGATCAAAAGCAAAGAAAGGTAGGTATTCTAATGGGAATAAAAACGGGAAGAAAATGTAGCATTTTTTTAAAAAGTAAAAATAATGTTTAGAATTGATAAAATACAACTTAACTTACTCTTTGATATCACGGAGCTGGTCAACATCTTGTGATCTTGTAAAATCTGGATCATGCGCTAGCAGGTGGATCATGTACGGAACCACATATTCAGGCAACAGTGACAGTAATTTCTCTAAAGTGAAAACATTAACAACAGCTTTTATAACATCGTTCTTGGGTCCGTGTTCTCACCACTCATGTTTTCATTTTCCTCCCAGTTATTTCTAAATTGGAGGCAATGTGGTAAATAAATACTGGAAATTTTTTTCAATTTTGATAGGTACTAAAGCCAAAAGGATAAATGGTTTACCTAGTGGGTCCCTGGCAAAACTGGGAAAAAATTATTTGCTTTGACATCCGAGCAATGTGCTCAAATCAAAGCATGCTGTTGATTCCATAAGAAAATATGGCTACTCAAAACAGTTCTATGTAGTATAAAGAGGCCTCAGGATTTCAGTTTTTAAATGCACCATAATGGCAATGACAGCATTCTATAAAACCCCTAGTTTTATTTTATAAGCTATAATAGAAATATATGAAGAAACATTAATTGATATATTCACAAGATGTGGTTTTTGAAGTTCTTACCAGTAGCCATTGGGTTCTGCTTTATGTACTCTCTGCGAATACTGATATTTTTTAGCAGACACTGCCGTGCATGTGCTCTTCTCTCCTTCACAGGGTCTTTGGCACACAAGGCAAAGATCGCCATGTACTCTAAGGGGAGCAGTAACTTCACAAGTGCCTTATGCAGCTTCTGAGCGAATATCTGCCTCACCTGGTAACATTCATCCTACATCAGAACAAAAACAAAAATACTTAAACTGGCTAACATTAATAAAAAGGAAGCACTTTAAGTACGTTCCTGTCTTCTTCATTCAACTAACAATATTGTTGGGGGATGGGTGGCGCCTGTGGCTCATCAATTAGGGCGCCAGCCCCATATACCGAAGGTGGCGGGTTCAAACCCAGCCTCGGCCGAATTGCAAAACGGAAAAATAGCCAGGCGTTGTGGCGATGCCTGTCCTCCCAGCTACTTGGGAGGCTGAGGCAAGAGAATCGCCTAAGCCATGGCACTATACCGAGGGCGATAAAGTGAGATTCTTGTCTCTACAAAAAAAGAAAATAATATTGTTGGGGGAATAAATAATATTTGAGAAATAAATAAATAATATTTGAGAAATATCTAGTTGAAGAGGCAGCACATCCATTGAGTAAATGAATTTGTATCTACAAAAATTAAATGTTTAACTTTGAAGACAATTAATTGATAAAATCATGATTGTTACTTACATTAATAACGAGTGCACAGAGCTGAAACTGTTCTGGGGTAATAATTTCATGGTAACAAGGTTCCTGAGCAAGCTTCATTATGGCACTACCAGCAGCTAATCGCAAGCGAGACATATCAGATTTACTATAAACAAACAAAAAAGAAATAAACATTTCCTATAAACATTATCATTCATAAAAATGCTCTGATCCCTTTTTGAATGAAAAAGCTTTACCAACCTTCCTAATGCTATGGCCCTTTAATACAGTTCCTGTGGGTCATGACCCACAGGTTGAGAACTGCTGCCTTAGAGGATAATTTTTACTTAAAATGCTGTAATATATAAAAATCAGAAAGATACCTTGAGTCCATGAAGTTAACACAGGGGAGAAGTCCCAAATCATTGTGATTTTCTGACAATAAATTTATGTGCCTTCATTACTAGTTATTCCCTAGTTTAGATCTTCCACCACAGCCAAGAAACTCTGCTTGCTCTTGAAGCAAACTAATTGCAGTGCTAGGAAGAACCATTTATATCAGGAACTCTATCCCTCATTTTTTTTTTTTTTTTGAAACAGAGCCTCAAGATGTCACCCTGGATAGAGTGCCGTGGCATCACAGCTCACAGCAACCTCCAATTCCTGGGCTCAAGCGAGTCTCTTGCCTCCACCTCCCAAGTTGCTGGGACTAAATAGTTGCTGCTATTTTTCGGTTGCAGCCGTCATTGTTGTTTGGTGGGCCCAGGATGGATTCGAACCCGCCGGCTCAGGTGTATGTGGCTGGCGCCTTAGCCCGTTGAGCCACAGGCACCAAGCCTCTATCCCTAAATTTGAGTTTTAAAAACCCCAAGGAATTAAAACACTTATCACCATTTAAAATCTATTTCCTACAAATTTTGTTATGACTATACGCGTAACAGATACACAGCTTAATCCTATATGTGTCTGCTGAAAAGGCAGGGCCACAGAGAGAAGGGAAGAGATATCAGACAAATACTCGAAAAGATCTGAAGATAAGACTTAGTATCTGTTCTGGGTGGGTATTATCTGTTATGGGCCTACTTCTATTTGTAGAATGAAGTTTTCAAATGGAACCTATGAGGCCCTGGCAGTACCACCCTACGCCATGGACTTTTATTACCTAAATGGTACAATGTGACAACGAATGATATGGAAAGGGAGACTTTCTTTTTTTTTTTTTGTAGAGACAGTCTCACTTTATCGCCCTGGGTAGAGTGCCGTGGCATCACACTGCTCACAGCAACCTCCAGCTCTTGGGCTTAAGCGATTCTCTTGCCTCAGCCTCCCTAGTAGCTGGGACTACAGGCGC
>CAUYON010039209.1:0-29083 GCA_963573935.1 Arctocebus calabarensis | reverse complement strand
ACTTTACAGCCTTTGTAGCAACCTGGATGGAAGTGGAATACATTATTCTTAGTAAAGCATCACAAGAATGGAGAAGCATGAATCCCATGTACTCTATTTTGATATGAGGACAATTAATGACAATTAATGACACAGTGGGGGCGAGGGAAGGGGAAAGCAGAGAGAGAAAGAATGAGGGAGGGGTGGGGGGGAAAGGAAGAGCAGAGATATGGAAAGAGTGAGGGGGGTGAGGTCTTGGTGTGTGCCACAACTTTTGGGGGCAAAACACGATTGTAAGAGGGACTTTTCCCAACAAATGCAATCAGTGTAACATGGTCTCTTGTACCCTTAATGAATCCCCAACAATAAAAAAAAAAAAAAAATCATGAAATTAGTAATTTTTTGGTCAGTCAAGATTATTTAATTGCATATGATATAATAGAAATATATTTAAAATAAGCTGTGTGTAGAAATAGTAATATCAATAACAATGTTTTGGTTTATAAAGCTGCGAAGTCCAGGACTATATCTGGCTTTAGGCACGGCTTCAGTCATGGCATGAGGCCAAAGTGGTGTCATTGATGTCGCTTTGTCTCTGACACTTGACGTGTTGGACAGATGATGGCTGGTAGTTCAACAATCTCACCCATTGGCTTAGAAACTGTTGCAGGTTATGTTCTCCATAAGTAGATACTAAGATGGAATTTACAATATAAAAACCTGTGAAAGGAGGAAGAAGGAAACAGAATTGGGTAGAGAGAGAGGTCAAATTGTCAAATAGTCTGAAAAAGCCTCAGTTAACCTGGTGAGGAAATTGGGAGTGAGTACTGTCTGTCAGAGTTGTCTCAAGTCAGGCTGACATGGCTGGGCCTTTGTACTCCTCCCTTGCTCAGTCACTGGATGTTTGCTGCCCTAGGAACTATGTGCCCCCTGGGAAGATGGTTCTCTGCACCTGGGGTGAATCTGAAAGTGCTGACAGTGGGAGGTTGTCTACTGACTGCATTCTGCAATTGGGCAGAATGTTTTTCCTTAAAAGGGGATCTTCAAGTCTACCACAGTTTACATATCATGCTGCTCAGAGCTACTTCATTAACCTATATTTTAGGAACCTATATTTATAATTTTGTGGGAAGAACTATAGTCCTTACCACTGCAGGGGTCATAATTAATATGTATTTCATCTCTTCTCCATATCCTTCCTATTCTTAGCTGCTATCTGAGCACAACTTAATGGCCTGTCTATAGCCATGACTTAGACCCTGAACCCAAGGAGTCCGAGTCCTGGGCTGCTATGTTATTCTCTATCTAAGGTTGCAGTATCTGTATTAATAGTCAGCTGGGCAAGAGTACAGAAATGTGCCAAGTGCATCAGCTGATTTGAGTTCAAAATGGTTGCTATTATAAATTAACAAGAACCTGATGGCTTAAAACAACACAAATTTATTCTTTTAGGTTGCTGGAGTTCAGAAGTCAAAATGAATTTAACTGGGATAGAGCCAAGGTGTTGGCAGGCTGATTCCTTCTGGAAGTGCTAAATTCTAGTGGCTGTTTGTATTCCTTGGCTAATGGTGTTTTCCTGTCTTCAAAGCTCATCACTTCAATCTCCGATTCTGTCATGACATTGCCTTCTCCTCTCCTCTAATACAATCTCCATCTGCCTTCTTCTTGTAAGGATACCTGTGATTAGATTTAGGCTGTGCTCAGATCATTCAGGATAACCCCTCCATATCAAAATCCTTAATCATACCTGTAAAGACCCTTTTGTTACATATGGTAACATTCATAGGGTTCCAGAGTAAGGACATGGATACTTTTGGAGCAGTTATTCAGCCAACCACATTATGGTGATTAATTTCATATATCAACTTGGAGAGTGTTTATGGTTGAGATTAACATTTTAAATAAGTGAACTTCCAGTGAACAGATTTTTCTTTAAAATGTGGATGGGCCTCATTTAATCAGATAAAGGCCTGAAAAAAACAAAAATCCTGTGACTTTTTGAGCAGCTTTCCTTTGGACTCCTGCTGCTTTCATAGTCTCTGCTTACTAGGGTTTGGACTAGAAATTCATCGTAAGCTCTCCTGGGGCTGCCCTGATGACCCACATTTTGAATTTGCCACCCTCCATAATTTCATGAGCCAATTTCTTATAGTAAATATCTTTATGTAAACATATATATACACACATGCTTATATACATGTGTATATATCTGTGAGTGTATACATGTGTGGATATACATGAAAATTATAACAGTCATTCCAGGCTTGTGTTTTATATATCATCTGCAATGTGTTTCTCATTGCATTTGTGTGATGGGTGACTCAGTTCCCACACTTCATCTTATTTCATACTTTCTTAGGCCCTACCCGATACTACCTCTCACAAGCAGGGTTCTATGGAAGAAGATACTGAGCTGGAGTGTGCAAAGTGTTTATTATGCATCAACACCTGTGAAAGGAAGAGAGAAAAAGCAGGATTGCATAGGGGGAAAAGAAAAATTGTGATTCTGGTTGATAAAACCTCAGTCAATCTTACTGGGAACTAGCAAGCACAGTTTGTCAATTTCCTACTTTAAAAAAAATGAATGAGTATGTATACTTCTACTTTGCTAAATCACTGGATGTAGGCTGCCCCAGAAAGTTCATAAGCTCAGGTAAAGGTGGGTTTAAAAACTTAGGCAAATTCTGTCAGAACTGAAAACTGAATGTTTTTGCTAACACTGTAGGCCCTTGTGCGAAAATTTTCCTAATAGGAGAATCCAATTGAAGGAGGCTCTTTTCTGCAGTAGTCAGAATAGTTCAGTACAGGGGCCAGAGAATGGGCTCTGATTGCTTTAGTTTACCTTGCCAATCTCTTACCCCTGCAGTCAGGAGTATGTGCTTCTCTCATTGGCCAGGCACAGGTGATGTGACCACTACTGTGGTTAGAGACGGGAGAAGGAGTGGTTCTTTCCATTCAGCATGTGGAATCAGTTTGCTACAGAAAACATATCTTTAGTAATCAGATTAAGGGGAAAGGAATTTTGGGCAGCCAAACACAAATACCTACTTTTAGTAGGAGTCAGAAGGAATTTTAGAGACTTCTGGAAAACATCTACAAAGGGAGCTAGTATTAAAGTCAATGGCTCTAAGAAGTCCAGAGATCAACCTGTCTACACCTGCAGTTAAGACTGGAAGTAGGGGCAGCTGTTTCCTGTCAGCAAGAGCAGAGGTAGAGTAGTGAAAACCACACTCAAACCTCATGAATCTCATCTACAGGGAGGTACCTTCACTGCGTGCTGATGAAAATAAGACAGAAGGTCACAGCATTGTCTTTTGCATAAGGGAAAGCTCCTAGGATTTCATTTTGATGTGTATTTTTCTAATGTAGAATGATTGTTAGAATTCATCTAAAAAATAGAAACCTTGTGAGTATTTCAATTAGAAATAATACACATATATGCAGGGTTTCTACTAAACGTGAAATGGAAGACAAACAGGTGAGAGCGAGGCAAGTCAGAGGTTAGTAGCAGCAGGAAGCCACTAGGATCCAGACTAGGTTAGAGAGTTAAGGGAAGAAGCATGGTTGCAGAAGCCAAGGGGCTGAGGTCGCCCTGGAGACCCGTCTGATGGGAACTGACACCACATAGAAAATGCAGTTACTATCAGAAACACTGCTCAAAGGGACTGAGAAGGACCATGGCTTCTCCTTCCTCTGTCTTCCCAGCTTCTTCACTGCCTCTGAATTGGCCTAGACACAAGTCAGCTGAAGTCGGAGCCTGCTATTGTCCATCTCCTATCTATATCAAGCAGAGGCTAAACACAACAAGCAATGCATCAGAGAGCAAGGCTTAGGAATGCCACTAGTAATGGTTAAAAACATTACCAGTCTTAGACTAAATGCCTTAAATCAAAGGTGAAGCAAATGAAAGGTAGGTCAGAGGCTAAAATAGCGATTCTTTCCTTTCTTAAGTAATTCTCATCTTTCACATTTCCCACGACCAGTAAGTTAAGCCTGACGGTTATTTCTTCAGGTCTCTTATTTGTGACAAGAAGAATACATAGGATTTGTAATCTGGTAATCCAGCTATGCATTAGGAATCTGGACTTCTTTTTTGGGGGGTGGGTATCTGGACTTCTTTATCTTATAAGGGTTAGAAAAAATAAGCACTGATAAAGTTTGGAAGCACAGTAGAGCAAAATTTATATCTGAAGCTTTATAACTTTTCTAGTACTGTGGTTTATTGAAGAACAACTACTATTTATATGAGAATAAATGCTATACCTTAAACTTAATCGTTCCTTAGAAATTGCATATATTTGATCTATAAAACTGTAACACACAAAAAACACCAAATAGAGATAAAGTTCATTATAGCTAAATTCTCAAGGGAGAACAATTGGCCATTCTTTTTCCATCTAATTACTGGATACTAATAGCTCAATAGTTTCTGTATAATTATACAGCATCGCCAGAGGGGCTCTTCAGCTCAGGTGTTATGAAGAAATTAAAAAGATTTGTGAAGATAGTTTAAAAACATCCTCTATCATGAAAACTATACATTGTTTTCTATATATTTTTACATATAGTTTGTCTTCATCTCAGTTTCCAGTTTCTGTTTTCCATTGGAACTTTTAAAAAGTGTTATTAATTGTTCTTCTTGATAATGGAATTCGCATTTCTTTTTTTAAATTCTTTAGTATTTATTCTTAGGCATCATTTAGTTTTTCTTTTCTTTTCTTTTTTTTAAAATGAAATCGTAGCTGTGTACATTAATGCAATCATGGGGTACAATGTGCTGGTTTTATATACAATTTGAAATATTTTCATCAAACTGGTATAAATAGCCTTCATGGCATTTTCTTAGTTATTGTGTTAAGACCTTTATATTCTGCATTTAGTAAGTTTCACCCATACCCTTTTAAGTTGCACCATAGGTGTGGCCCCACCAATTACCCTCCCTCCACCCATCCTCCCCTCTCCCCTTCCCTACCTTACCCTTTTCCCCATATTCTTGTGCTATAATTGGGTTATAGCTTTGATATGAAAGCTATAAATTAGCTTCATAGTAGGGCTATGGATAGTAATGGATACTTTTTCTTCCATTCTTGAGAAATTTTGCTAGGAAGAACATGTTCCAGCTCCATCTATGTAAACATGAAAGAGGTAAAGAAAAATTGGAGTAACTTTAAAAAATAAGAAGACAGCTGTTTTAATTCAATAAAATTAAACTTTCATTAAAGCTTATTCACACAGGGTGGCACCTGTAGGTCAGCGGGCACTAGTCACATGCCCCAGGGCCAGTGGGTTCAAATCCAGCCCCAACCTACTAAAAAAAAAAAAAAAATAGCCGGGCATTGTGGTGGGTGTGCCTTTAGTCCCAGTTACTTGGGAGGCTGAGGTAAGAGAATCACCTAAGCCCAAGAGTTTGAGGTTGCTGTGAGCTATGATGTCTTGGCACTTACTGAGGACAACAAAGTGAGAGTCTGTCTCAATGAGGAAAAAAAAAGGCTTCTCCACGCAAACTATTCAAAATTATTGAGCTATTTTTGTCCTTATCTTAATTTCACATGCAATAACAAACAACTAAAATTTACTTTTGTTAGACATAATTTAAAATAAAGAATTATTTTGTACTTTGTTAAATGAAGGATTCAGTCATTATTTTCACCTCTGCACCAGTTTTATAAACAATCCATTTTATATACAAACTCTGAGTTCAAGATGGATAAACAATCAGGGATGCATTTAATGGTTTGACTAATCAAGGAACATTGAAAAATATATATTTTTTCTTCTCATTAATGCAAGATAAGCTACATTTCATTTTTGCATTTGAAAAGACTATGATTCATCTTAAGGGATTTGTTAAAAGTGTTTTATTTTAACCTTTCTAAAGCTACTCTTTTAGGAATATTTATTTTACAGCCTTATTTTTTAATGTGAAAAATGGACTCACTTTCAAACACCCTCTAAGATTTTGTTAGTCATTAAAAATATTATACAGCTTTTATATAGTCATTCATGGCCATGTCACAAATGCTAGACTTATTTTCAATAAAGACTCAATTATATGTCTTTATTTTTCTTTCCCTTTGATATGAGCAACCATCAAAGATGAAAATCATTTCTATAATGGGCAAAAGACATTTCATATTGACTTCTGGGTTTCCCAGAGAATGGAGAGGATAATGAAAAATAAAAAGGAGTGAATAGAGAACGTAATGCTATGTAATCTTCATCTATTTTTACAGAATCTGTAACTGACATCCACTTACGAATGACACCATACAACATCATACTGAACCCTTCACCAGAAGACAGCTTTTCTTTTCACAAAAGTTCTATCAATTATATATTTCAGAAATGACAGGAGATGGGAGCTTAGTTAGCCTAAATCATCTTAAGTCCTTGTAGGTCTGCAGGGCCATCGATTCTGTTCTGTGGGCATATAATGAATGTATTATGAATTGGTAGGTTTCTGTCATATAAGGAGAAGAGTTCAGAAAAGATACTTTGAAAGAGTAACTAGCTTAGTTTTTACAGCTCAGAGAAAAGTCTGCTTAGTTTAATCCTACTCATTTCTTTTTAGTAACAATCTTAGCTTGTTTCAAGTTCTATCACTTCAATAATTTAAGTAAACAATAAGCTCAAGTTAAAAAAAAAATCCCTCAAAGAAGGTTTCTTCTGCATGGACTAAATGACAATTTATGGAATACTTCAATAGTGCATGATTTTTTCACAAATTTCATTAGCACACCATTGATTGCTCGTTTTTCAGCTCTCAAAACAATTTAACATAGTCTCTTTCATGCAGAGGATAACATATTCATATTATTTGATTTTTGATGAAACCAAATGACCCTTTAAATTTGCAATAGAGTTCTTTAATTTTGTATGAGTTTCTTTACTGCTGTTCATTTAATTTTCTGTTTCCATTAACCATCTGCAAGCATTTGACTCTATGACAATTATTCAGCTGTGGTACATCATGACTGACATATTTTATAAATGAAAAAAAAAAAAAGAAAAGAAATGGAGGAGGGTTAGGGATCACAAGAGGAAGGAGGAGAAAGCTATCGAACACAAATGTCAGGGTTTGGAATCATGCATTTTCCATTCAGCTGAAGCATCTGAGTGGTAATTATTGGTCCAACTGTAAATCCGGCCTAATTGCGTTTTGTCTTCGTTTCTGATAAGCACTTCACGATGATGATGATTGCTCTTGCTGAATGCATTCGTTCCATGAATGTTTTCCCACACTGATGGCCAGGGGGCCTTGCAGATAAAAAGACTGCAGACAAAATCGCTCTATTCTGCTACAACTAAATTAGTATTGATTTCTTTTTCCAAGTAAGAGAAGGGCCCACTGTATGCGCCTTTCATCTTTCTGCCTACCCATCACGGGGGGCTTGGTCAGTATATATGAAAGGTGCTTTAATTGACTGACATTACTGAGAGGCCAGTCCTGAGCAATTAGCACTGATTAACTGTGTCACTTGTCTGGCAAATAAAGAACATTGCATCTTGCCCATTTTTTTAAAGGCTTGGATTGAAAAGAACCCCACTGTTTGATTTAATTTTTCTTTGTACCATGGAAACCTTTTGCCATGTTGATTTTGATGTAATTTTTGCCTCTTTCTACTTATGCTTTTTCCCTTCTTATTACTGAATACCCAGTGAGTCTTTCCGTGATGGCATGGGGACAGGCTTTTAGCGTCTTTTCATAAATCTCTGTATTTCATAGTTGAGCAATTAAGCCAAACATTTGGATTTCTGCTACAAATTTAAATGCACAAGTGAAAGTGAACGGCTATGGGATTGAAGGCTATAATATGGCTTCATCAGTGCCGTTCAGGTTTTCAAACGCAGTGAATGTTTTGACAAACAAATTCCAGAAAAAAATGTCACTCTAGAGTCTTTCTGAGAAAGTCTTAGTAAATGTGGTATCAAGTAAAATCTATACAGACTAAAAAAATCACACTTAAGTATTCATTTGACTGGTATAGATATTTTATTTCAGTTCTTGAAACATTTATAAGCAATACTTGAATCTACCTTTGACAAGGGGTCATGGAGAAAGGCTGTCATCAAGCTCTGGAGCGGGCTCTGCACAGTGCTTGCCGTTACCTAGGGCTGAACACCTGCACGTGTGGATAATAGCAAAGCATATAAAAAAGTAATACTAAAAAAGAACTGTGAAGATGGCAGTGATGCAGAAAAATGGCTTAAATGAAATGAATCTTGGTTTAAAACTCTGACATAAAGCTTAGAATTTTCAGAAATAAATAAATAATGCTGGAAGAGAACTTTTACAGAAATCATTCTTAGTGGACATTCTCCAGTATCCATTTTTCCTTCTTCCTATGTGCAACAGGCTATGTTTTCCTTCTCATGTTTCACCCTTCCCCTGTTCTTAGTCTATGGGGCCTGAGGTTGTTAATACAATATGTTATAACAACAGCGAGTGGGGCCTGTTGGATCCAGGCCCACTCCTCCTGTAATCATGTGTCTCGCCACCTTTAGGGGAACACAATATAAAGTCATCTGATCAGATGCAACTCTCAAAAATGAGTTCCATTGCACTGGACTTCAGCAAGGGAGCCTCTAGGTATCCACACACCTCTCTGTTATGCTTGGAGCTATAGAATGAGGTCAGCACCCTGGAGAATGCTGAAAGAAGCCAGGAGCCAGAACCATCCCACGGACCTGGGTTTGTACTTACATAAGTCTGTACATCCCCTTGTTGCTAAAACCAGTTGGCATTGATTTTTCTGTCACCAGAACAGTTAAATATAAAGCATGAATCTATTTGAACAAGGTTATGGTGCAGTCTGGAAAGCAAATACACATAGGTAGAATGTTTTTAACTTTATTTTAGAGCAACACAGTTTATCAGATTCCATTGCCCTCTTAGACTTCATTCATTGAGTATAAACTTCTCCAAGACAGATGACAATTCTAACAGGCTAATGAGCTTATGTTGCCTTATATATCATAAACAGTCCTAAAATTGCCTTCAGTTTCAAATAGAATCTTGATTTGGAAACAAACAATAATGTTCCCATCACAAAGAAATGATGAATGTTTAAGACGATGGATTTGCCAACTACCTTCATTTGACTGTTACACAATATATAATGTCTAAAAACTGCACACTGTACCCATAAATATGTACAATGATTGTATATGAATTAAAAATACAATAAAACTAAAAAAAGATGGCTCAGACTCAAAGAAGAAAAAACTCTAAGCTGCCCTTTGTGGTTAGTCTTTTTAACAGCTTTAGAATGGAAGCTCATAAGGGGAAAACATATTTTTTTTAATTGTTCTCCATTTTTTTTCCTTCTTTATTAAGTGTGGCAGCAAAGTTGAGTGATTTGAGGCAGCGACATGGTGGAAGTTCTTTGAGTAAGTAAGGAGGGGAATGAATTTACTCAGCTGCTACGGATAGGTTAGACATTGATGGAGAGGTATCTGGATGGAGGAAGAACAATGGCTCCAGAATCTCTACCGTACTGGGTCTAACCTCACGGCATAAGTTGCTCAATTTTTGCTTTTGCATTTGCAGTTAAAATTTATCTTTTAGGGTTGGTGTAAGAAATACAAGATCGGTGTACCCAATAGGTCTGTCACACTGCACGGACTGAAGAAATTGTTGCAGCTAGTTGGGGACATACCAGCAGGAAGTTGGGGGAAAGCAAACATGCCCCTTTCCGGCCATTCTGAATGCAACCATGTGAATAATAGGACAGTTGCTTCATTTGAAGGTGTTTTACATAATTTCCCACAATTTTAAGAAAGGAAGTAACACTTTAGATGTCCCCAGATTTGCAAATATTACCAATAACTCTGCTTGACACAGTCATAAAATGTTGGCCAAATACCCCTCAGAAACAATGAATATTAGGGCTAAAAAATAGATTTTGCTATTTAAAAATTATTTTATTTTGTCTCATTCATAAAACACAGCAAAACAAAATTCATCTCCATAATTCTTTCTTCACATAGCTGTGCGTAAACAGGGTATTATATTTCCAGATATTGTATCAGCGTACTTTGTAATCGTGACTGCCTTGAGAATTATAAATCATTTACTTTTTCGACTCTGGGTGTTGTGCTAAGGTGCCCCCATTGAAGTGAATGTTCACTGAGTGACATTTCAATAGTAAGGGCCTTATTGCTGGTAAGAAAGAGAACTAATTTGTTCAAATGATGCCTATGTTTAGATGAAAGGAATAATTTCTCCCTAAATGCAAACACGTAAGACATTTGTGTATGACATATTGTTAATAAAATAATTGGATTTTTTATAAGTAAGTTTTGTGATTTGAATCAAGGAATGTAAGGAGAGGATTCATCTCTTAAAACTAATGAGGAAAGCCAAAGTTAATTAGAGGGGGGGGGCTGGAGATTATTCTGCCTGATAGAGTTTATATTAGTCGTCTATGGCTACGTAACAACTAATCAAAAACTAAAGAGTGTAAAACGACATACATGTCCTAGCTCAGTTTTTGTGGCTCAGGAATCTGGGGGTGACCTCACTGGATCCTGTGCTCAGGGGCTCACAAGGATGTGACGACTGTGCTTACCAGGCTGGGTCATGTCCTGGTGATCAGGGTTCTCTTCCAGACTCAAATGGTTGTTGGCACATTCAGATCCTTGTGGCTGTGTGATTGAGGTGTTGTTTTCTTGATAGCTGGAAACTACTTTCAACTCCTCCCAGGTCCATGCCATTTGACCTTCTCCAGAGACAATTTCAAACGGGATTTTACATTTTCAAGGTCATCAGGAGAATATATTTGACCTCCATGAGGGCCCCAGTCCTTTTAAAGAGCTCACGTGATTATGTCAAGCCCTTCTGGGATCATCTTTCCTTTAATTAAGTCAAAGACAAGTGATTAGAGCCCTTAATCACATGTGCAAAACTTTTCCTGTCACATGATGTCACAATCACTATTGCTTTTGAAATCAACTACAAGTAAAGGAAGAAATGAGATTTGAGATTGCAGATGATGGCTATTTAAAAACACAGTTTGGTTTATCCTCCCTTGCGGAAAAATATTGATTGTTTACTCCACATTAATCTGCATCATCCTTCTCTGGTGAGTCTGAGGTGCGTGGTCCTGGGTCAACGGCTGAAAGTCTGCAGAGAGCCGTGGCAGGTGTTGAGTGCTGCTGTGTGACAGGGCTAAGCCCGGTCCGTGTTGTCTATAGCAAGTTCACTATGTACTACCTGAATATTTCCTGGATATAGTATCAATTTTAGTAAACATTTACTATGAAAATCTATTATATGCCAAAAACCAATTTTTAAAATCAGAATGCTTACTGTGATATTAGAAACACTATTTCAGAAATGTTATTTCTGTCTTTGTATAATCTAATTTCTACCAGGGGCTTTTAACTGGTTGTTACAGAGTGGTAACTGATGTCTTCCATAGGTTGAGTCACATCTATAAAGATCCTCATCTATTCCAGTAAATATGCTATGGGTAAAGTACCTGTAATTTCTTTTTAAACCTAACTGGTATGTTATTAACTCAGACCTGGATAAACAGATTCTATTTCATCCAAATGCTAACTAAAACATATTTTCAGCAGTAAGTGAAGAGATTATTTTCTCATTTAATAGCATGTTTTACCTTTTTAGGTGTCAAAACTTTACATTGGCACAACTATTCTGTGATTTGTATGACATATTTTGTTTACTTTATCCATAACCACAAAAATTTTAAAAGAAACTTTGATCATATCCAAATTTCAAATAGTGTAACAGGGCTTAAGTAGACACATTTTAGAGACAGTGTAGGGTTTCAATATTCCTCTTACATCTTACTTGCTATGTGATTTTGAGAAACTATCCACAGATCGTTAATAAATTGGCACTGAGATTTTATACAGGAAGGATTTAGTATGGAGCCTGTTTTAGGCACTGTTGGTGTGGATATAAAATATTATAATCACTTTGGAGAACACCTTGGAGGTGCCTCAAGAAACTAAAAGGAGAACTAAGATATGATCTAGTAGTCTCACAACTGGGCATTTAAGGAAAGTAGTATATCAAAGAAACGTCTGTCCCCCCATGTTTGGGACAGCACTAGCCATAACTGCCAAAATGCGGGACCAAGTTAGGGGAACAATGACAAATGGATGAACAAGGAAAATGTGGTGGTGGTGGTGGTGGTGGTGGTGGTAATGGTGGTGGTGGTGGTGGTGATGGTGGTGGCGGTGGTGGTGGTGGTGGTGGTGATGGTGGTGTGTGTGTGTGTGTGTGTATGCAGGCACACATGCAAGGAATACTATTTGATTTTTAAAACGTAATGAAATCCTGCCGACATTTCTTACGATTTCACTTTACTAGTCAGTAACACCTAAGTGACTCAGAATATAGATTACAATATAGATGCTATAAATGCACATGTTATTCAAATCCACCTTGCACCTTGTTACGATTGGTTAAGGCACATTTTCTCCCTAATATGTCCCATGTTCTTAATTGTGCATTTCTATGTATATATTATAATATGAATTTGATCCTGGTAGGTGAAAACAAAATCTTCAGAATCAGAGCATGTTTAGTTTATGGGAAACAAGCTTCTAGGCTCATCATAAGTATTGTAAATTTTAAATTGTTCAGAGATTTTTCTGTGAGAAAAAGTTGTAAAAATTGCTATGTGAGCCTCTTCAATTAAAAAAAAAATTATCTTCACTCTTCTAATGGCACGACTCCCGTATCAGTAGTGCATTTCATTTTTCTCCCCTAGTTTATTTCTGTGTCTTATAATGCGTTCTCATACAAGATCTATCTCTGTAACATCAAGTCTAATCAAAGTCCTCCCAAACATAAAAAGCCTCACTAGGATTAGGACTTCTGGAAGGGTGGAATACATGTTCTTCTCCCTCGTCTACTAATACAGGATAAATTTAAACACCTGGAAATTATATGTAAAACAAGCCTAAAATGAATCTGAAAGAAGAGAGCGAAGACAAACAGGCTTGGACTTCTGAGCTCAATGACATGTGAGATTTCTGGGCTCTCTTTTTGTTCATATAAGTTAGACAAGGCGCCGAAGAAGCCGGCAGTCTGGAAATGCCAACATAGTTAGAAAAAGTATCCCCCCCAAAATCAGCTCTCTAAAGACAATAAAATAGGAATAGTATTCCTGGAAAGATAATAGTTTTTTTACACAATACAGATTTCCATAAAATATCACAGGAAAAAATGCTGTCCAACACCCACACCTTGTTGTCAAGAGGAACCTCAGCTCCCCACAGACCCCACTGACTGGGTGTCCTAGTGTGTGACAGGGACTTTGATGAGTCCTTATCAGTAATGAGCACGACACTGTCAGTGGCCTCGCAGGGCACTGACCGTCTCCCCTCAATGGGAGTTAACAACACCCCTCAGTGTCTAGACTAAGACAATGTCAAACAATCTCAGTGGAGAGTCAGTACTTTCACCATTACCCAATTATAAGGAGACTACCCAAGGACAAATAAGAATTTATTTGTTCCGGCCAGGTTAGTATCAGTGGAGGCCTCCATGGGTAGCCTTAATTCCCATCCCTGTTGTGGGGAAGCAGGAAACCCTCCCTCCTAGATATCGGAGCCCACACAGAGAAGCCCACACAGAGAAGCTGGACTTCCACTCCCATTCGGCAGAAACTGGTTGGTGTCTGCCCATTGACTGCTGCAAAAACCAGGAAAATCTCAACTTGAACGAGAAGAAATAATCCAAGGATGTGAATCGTGAGAAATAGGAATTCCCTGGACAGGTTGCAGGTTTGGTTCTGGGCCACTGTGATAAACCAGCGGTCACAATAACACAACTTACAGGAAACTTTTGCTTTTCCAGTGCACACAGAAGTTATGTTTACATTACACTGTGGTGCATTAGGTATGTGATAGTACTATGTCAAAAAATGTACATGACTTAATTAAAGATATTATATTGTTAACAAATGCTAACAGTCATCTCAGAGTTTGATGAGTTATGATATTTTTAATGGTGGAGGGTCTGATCTCAATGTTGATGAACACTGAGTCATCAGGACAGGGCGTGCTAAAGGTTGGGGCGCTGACACAATCTCTTAAAATGAGACTACAGTGAAGTTAACCACACAGATGGACTCTTTACTTAATGAAAGATGTCTCCGTAGCATGCAATAGTGTCTGATAACATTTTACCCAAGCAGAATTACATTCAAAATTGGAGTTAATCCTCTCAAACACTGCCCCTGCTTTGTGGACTAAGTTTTTTTTTTTTTTAAATATTCTAAAATTTTGGTGGCATTTCAACAATGTTAACAGCATCTTCTCCAGGATTAGATTCCATCTCAAGTCACCACTTTTTTTGCTCATTCATAAGAAGTAATTCCTTGTTCTTTCAACCATCACAGTCTGTGAATTCTTGCAGTCTTTATGTATGGTGCACTGTATTAACATCTCTTTCTAGCTTCCTTAGTACACATGGCACTCCTGATGGTTAGAAACAATCATTTTACTCACACATAAAATACCATAATTACCATTATGCTGTACTTATATTGAAAGCACAGCATAATGGTAATTTCATAATGGGTGACCAACTTGCTCCAAAAAGAAGGGCACAACATAAAAATGGTTAAGAACATTTCTTTCAGAAAAGTTTAAATATTGTATGTTTTACTTGAATGTATTCTTTCTTTGGGTTATAAGAAATGCAATCAACTGATCACTGGTTTGAAAACAGGACCCTGTAACTTTACTTATCAGTGGAAAGTAAAGGTATTGGATTAGTTGTTGAGATTTGTCAGGAATGATTGTTAGAAAATTTGAATTGTGTGCAATAATTTTCCTAGAAATATTTTATCCGTCTTTTTCCTAATAGTAATACTACATTGCCTTTCTATAATCCAAAAGAGATTGCTTGCAAATTCTATAGAAAAGGGACTTTAGAAACAGGTATTACAAAATAAATGACTATATTTTCATCATTAATGACTAATAACAGAAGAGATGCAAATAAAAAAGAGTTTAGTTTTTTCTAAATTTCTAATAACAATACTTATTTTAGAAGCTGTAAAAATCAATTTACTTGAGCACAATTTTAAAAAAAGTTATCTTGCCCATATTTATTGGCTCAAAAATCTCTCTATGTAAAACAATTCTATGTAATTATATTTATGCTCAGAAATTGTCCTTTTTCCTTTTCTTTTCAGTTTTTAGTTTATCATTCACATAGAAAAAGAAAATCAAGGGGATAAAATTGTTTCAAACTCTATAAAAATTTAGCACAACTTATGCTAGCATAAATGCAGCACATAAGGCAAATTTCACTGTATGTAACTCACAGGAGATATTTTTACAACTGGGATTTAAATCATATAGCTACAAGAAATCTATTTCTGCCTTAGAATAAATGAATGGGTGCCATTCCAACCTTGTCAAATTTAAAAAGAAAATCTTCATTCTAAAATTTGTGAAGTAAATAAGTACATATAAAATAAATAATAAGGAACATATCCTATTTTATTTTGTTAGGGACAGTGTTTATAATTTATTTGTCTTTAGCCCTAATTTGAATATAGTCATATTTTTCACAACATAGCATGACTTATTCCCAAATCAATACCTATTCTGGAAGAAGATGTATTTGAAAGACTCTCTCCACTCTAAGGATATTCTTTCTTACTACCCCCATTTGACATGATATTGGAAATCCTGGTTAGTGTAATATAACAAGAAAAAATAATTAATACCTATTATGGTTGTGAACATGAAATAAATCTTTGGTAGAAAATATCAAATAATCTACCAAAGAAACGAGCAAAGAAAAAGAACATAACCAGGAACTAATAACATAGTATAGCAGTGTTGGGTATACAAGGTCAATATAAAACGTCAACTATTTCTCTATAACCCTGCAATTAACAATTTAATTTTAAATTTAAAAAATATGTATTATTTACCATACCATCAAAAAAGTAAATTACTTAGTATAAATCTAACACAAATTTTTCCCAATTACCTTGACTTGATAAATATACATTATATGTCTATATCAAAACATCACATATTTTTCATGTGTTTTTTTGGCCATTCATCTGTCTTCTTCTGAGAAGGTTCTGTTCAATTTTCTTTCCCACTTACAAATGGGATTGTTTGATCTGTTCTTGTCGATTAGTTTGAGTTCACGGTACATTCCAGTTATCAGTCTTTTGTCAGATCATGGCATGCAAATATTTTCTCCCACTCTAAAGGCTGTCTGTATGGTTTAGTTGCTATACCCTGAGCTGTGTGTCACTCCTAATCATCAGAGAAATGCAAATCAAAACCACCCTGAGATATCACCTACCCCCAATGAGAAGAGCTCACATCATAAAGTGTCAAAGCTGCAGATGCTGGTATAGATGTGGAGAGAAGGGAACATGTTTACACTTCTGGTGAGACTGCAAACTAATACAGCCTCTTTGGAAAGAAGTATGGAGAATCCTCAAAGAGCTAAAAGCAAATCTTCCATTTGATCCTATAATCCCATTACTAGGTATCCACTCAGAAGAAAAAAATAATAATTTTACCATAAGGACATTTGTACTAGAATGTTCATCACAGCTAAATTCACCATCACCAAGATGTGGAATCAACCCAAGTGTTCATCAACCCATTAATGATTTAATAAACTGTGGTATATGTATATATGTATACCATGGGGTACTAATCAGCCAAGAACAGTTTACATCTTTTGTATTTACATGTATGTAGTATATAGTCGACAAACACACTTCTTAGTAAGTTTAACAAGAATAGGAAATAAGTATCCAATATATGCAATACTAATTCGAAATCAATAGATAAACAACTACATCCTCACATGTGAGAAAAGCAAAATTAAATCCAAGTGGGCGGCAGGGGAAGCAGGGAAAAGGGAGGGAGGAGGGAGGGATTGGTAAGCTCTCACCTAATGGGCATAATATGAGGGTACACACCACACCCCTGGGCGAAGGGCTCAACCACAACTTGTACTTTGCCTAAAAAATGCAAACAATGTAACCTAATCTTTTGCACCCTCATATTAATCTTAAATTTAAAAAAATAAAGTAAATGAGTTCATACTAATGTATATAAATGAATGCCTGAAAAAATATATAAATGGACAAGAACAAACCAATGTCCTATGTAGAAGAAACCGAAATAATTTGCTTCAGCTTCGAGGAGATGGAACATAAATTCCCACATTTTAAGTGAACTTAGCATAGTGAACTTCTCCTACAGAAGACAATATGTAAAAAATCAAAACAAGAATGACCATACACTGAGAATCTCTGCAAACTCGACCCTACCCAACAAACAGGGTTAATATCAGCTGTGGTAAATTATGCTGATACTATGTACCCTCTATAGAATGAGCTAAAAATGCTGCTTTACCTCTGTGTTCTTTCTCACAAAAATTCATAATCATAGTACAATCATGAGAAAACATAAAACAAATTCCAGTGAAGGACAGTCTACTAATCACATGACCAGAGCTCTAAAAAATCATCAATGTCATTGAAAACAAGAAAATTCTGAGAAATTGTTACAGAAAGAGGCACCTAGTGAGCTGTGAGAATAGAATGTGATCTAGTGTTCAGATGGGATTCAGGGAGAGGAAAAGGACGCCGGGCAAAAAGAAAATTCAAATAAATTATGTACTTTTGCCAATATTAAAATATTAATATTTTTTCATTATATATTTGTTGAAAATATAACTTAATGTAAGATATTAATCACAGGAGAAACAGTGTAGGGCATATGAGGACAATTATAATCTGAACTATTTTATAAGTCATGAACTTGAACTATCTTAAAATAGATATTTTACTAAAAATAAAAAGAAAACTTATCTCTCACAGATCTAGGACTCATAGAAAAACATACTAGAGACAGAAATAGATTACTTACTTCAACAGAAAAGGGGCACAAGGCGGAGTGCAGTGGCTCACGCCTATAATCCCAGCGTTCTGGGAGGCCAAGGCAGGTGGATTGTCTGAGCTCAGGGGTTTGAGAAAGCCTGAGCAAGAGCGAGACTCCTTCTCTAAAAATAGCCAGGTGTTGTGGCAGGCACCTAGTACCAGCTACTTGGGAAGCAAGAGAATCGCTTGAGCTCGAGTTTGAGGTGGTTGTGACCTGTGATGCCACAGCACTCTACTGAGGGCAACAGAATGAGTGAGACTCTGCCTCAACAATAACACCAACAAATACATATATATGGAAATAAATAAATAAAAAAAAAGAAGCGGGGTACACATGTTGAAAAGGTACAGGTATTACGGATAAAATTAGGGGCAAATCTAACCCACAGGTGATTTTATTACATTAGTAAAGAAAATTAGAGACTCTCAGCTTCTGAGACTTATCTAAAGGGAGAAAGAGCAGATCCCAGGTGGTATTTCGAGCCGTTTGAAAAAGATTCTAACCTGACTCCTGATACCTGAGGACTGACACTGAGTGATATTATCTAAGAGGAAAACACACTGGATTGTGAACACTCAGGAGTTGGATCAATTGTGAAAATGTTAGTTGAGAAGCAGCACTCACATTAGGGAAGAAATGACCCAGTAGCTCTGTGCATGTGACCAGGGTATCTGGGTATGCGGCATAAAGAATATCATTCAGATACTTACATGTGGGAGTTAGGTGAGAAGCCAAATACTTTAGTAACTTTAAAAAAAAAAAAAGGCCCAGGGTAAGATCTGACCACACTAGTTAGTTTTAGTTACGCCTAAAAGTTGGCTCAGGTTTAGTCTGGATGTGTAGCTGTCCTTTCCTCTCTTCATCTTCTGCCATTATACCAGAAATTAGGAGTTAGAAATATACTAACTAGGAAGAGCGATTCTAAGATTTTTACCATAAATTACATGTTAATATTCATGAGTTAGTCATATGACTTGATCATCCCCCCAAAATGTAAATATCATAAGATCTGATATTCACCATGAATTGTGAGTAAAACCCTAAACAAATAAGTAAACGAAACTGAAGAAAACAATTACTACTTTCTAAAGTACTTTAAATAAGACACTTATATTTAACTTGGAAGAAGAATAGAAATGAATGACAAAGAGCACACAGTTACCAGAATCTATAGGACTCAGCAGAAGCAGTCCTGAGGGAAAGTCCAAGGCCTGAGACACCTGTGTCAAAACACAGAAAGATCACAGATTAACACTCTAACAATGCATCTCAAAGATTTATAAAAGAAAGAGCAAACCAAAGTCAAAACCAGCAAAAGAAAATAAACACCTATCAGAGCAGAACAAAACAGAATGGAAAACAACACCAGCAATAAAAAGGACAAAGAAAAATATTCAAAACTCATTTGAAAAGAGAAACAAAGTTGATAGACCTCTTGCTCGGTTAACCAGGAATGGAAGACAAAGGACTCGAATAACCTTAGTCAAAATGAAAAAGGAGGTACTCAGGGGAAGAGCACATCAAAGAAAAGAAAAAATTCACCATGATGAAGTGGGCTTTATCTCAGAGATGCAAGTATCATTTAATAAAAGTGATTCATCACATACAGAAGGAAAATAAAAGACACCATATGACCTATGAATAAATGAAGAACAAACTTTCAACAAAATCCAACACCTTTTTATGATAGAAACCTTCAACAAACAAGGCATAGAAAAAACATATCTCAAAATTACAAGTTTCATATGACAAACCCACAGCCAACGTCATACTGAATGGGGAAAAGCTGAAATCATTCCTACTAGTAACGAGCTGGCCAAGGCTGCCCATTGCCCTCACTTCTATTCCTCATATTGCTGGACATCTGAGCCAGAGCAATAAAGCAAGAGGATAAAATTTACTGTATCCAAATAGGGAAAGAAGAGGTCAAAAATGTCACTTTTTGGTGACTGTGATCTTAGACTTAGACGATCACAAAGATTCATCCGAGAGACTCCTGAAATTGATAAACAAATTTAGCAAATCTCAGGATTCCAAACCAATGTACACAATCAGTAGCCTACCTATATACCGAAAATAGTCACCCTAAGCATCAAAGAATCAATTACATGCACAATAGATGTAAGGGAAATAATATTCTTAACTAAGGAGGTGAAAGATCTACAGACACTGAGAAAAGATATTGAAGATTATACAAACAAAGGGAGATTCTTAACATGCTCCAAGGGAGTTTGGTTGTACCAATATCATTAAAATATCTATATTACCAAGGTTATCTACAGAGTCAACTCAATCCCCATAAAAATACCAATGGCACATTTAACAGATGTAGAAAAAAATAATTCTACCTTTTGTTTGGAACCAAAAGGGAGCCTGAACAGCCAAAGCAATCATAAGCAAAAAGAACAAATCTGGAGGCATCACATCAAAAGACTTCAAACTGTACTGCAGGGCTATATTAACCAAACAGCATGGCATTTGCACAGAAATAGAAACATACTTCAAGGGAAGAGAAGAGAGAACCTAGATATAAAGCCATCTACATACAGCCAATAAAGCAGAAGTCAATATACATTGGGGAAAAAAGTAACCCTAATCAATAAACAGTGCTGAGAAAACTGGGTAGCCACATGTTGAAAAATGAAATAGGACTCCTATTTCTCACCACTCACAAAGTCTAGTTCAAGATGGATGAAAGATTTAAAAGTAAGGCATGAAACCATAAAAGTTCTAGAAGAATTGTAGGAAAAACTCTTCTAGATATCAGCTTAGGCAAAGAATTTATGTCTAACACCCGAAAGGCTATTATCACAACAACAAAAATAAACAAATAGGACTTGATATAATGACAAGCTTCTGCACAGCTATGGAAATAATAAACAGAAAATAGACAACCTAAAGAATGAGAGAAAATACTCAAACTATGTATCTGGTAAAAAGCCATATCTTGAATCTATAAAGAACTCAAATAAATCAGCAAGGAAAAGAAAAATTACACAGTGAGCAAAGAACATGAACAAATGTTTTTCTATAGAAGATAGAAAAATGGCCAAAAACACATGAAAAATGTTCAGTGTCCATAATCATCAGGGAAATGGAAATTAAACAACAATGAGATATTATTTACCACTATTACAATGTTTTCTTATTAAAAAATGAAAAAAACAATTGATGCTGATGTGAATGCATCAAGGAGAAAGGAATGCTTATACGCTGTTGATGGAGCTGAAAATTAATACAACATCTACAGGAAAAGGTATAAGAGATATCACAAAGGATGAAAAGTGGACCTCCCAGTCCATTCAGTGATCCCATTACTGGGTAACTCCAAAAGAAAAGGAGTTATTTTATCAAAGGGACATTTGCACTCAAATATTTCTTGCAGAACAATCTACAGTTGCAAAGCTATGGCATCAACCCAAGTACTCATCAGTTCATTAACAAAATATTCCGTGTGATTACCATGGAATACTACTCAGCCATACAAAGGCTTAATTCATGTTTTTTTGCAGAATTTTGGGCGGAAATGAAAAACATTATCCTAAATAAAGTATCCCAAGAATGAAAGCACCAATACTGCATGTACTGTCTAATAAGTTGAAACTAACTGAGAGTCACACATGTATACAGAATAAAGGTCACTAGAAAGCAACCAGGCAGTGGAGGGGGGAGGGAAGGAGTAAATATCTAACTAACAATCACAAAGAACATTATTCAGTGTTGGACACTGATAGTTCCAACTAAAGCATTACAATAGCTACTCATGTAATGAAGACATTTGTATCCTCTTAATATTTTGAAATTAAAAAAGAAATAAAAAGGAATTTAAACATGCCAAACAAAAAAAGAACAATAAAAAATAAATTCAACTATCTAAGTCCATGCATTTGACTTGACCTTTTCATGCTTGGGTGATATAAAAGCATAAAAACAAAAATGTTAATTGAATATATGTTTGACGAATTTTAATGATGATGTCAATTTCAGGTCTATTTTAATGCATTCCTCTATTGAAACTCATGCCTGAAAATATACACATATACGTATAGATGCAAATGAATATGGAATGATGTGGAAAAATGTCGGCTTACCGCATACTTTAGCATTGCTGTAAACAATGACATCTCCAAATTTGTGAATTAAAATAGTACACTAGACAGTTAAGGAGCATCATAGGCAGCTCTATTTTTGCATAGAAGCTGTTAATAGTAAACCACATATTTAGAAAACAAGAGTACTCATTTTACTCCTAGTTATATTTAAAATCTGATATATTGTCGATTAATACTCCGGGTTATATTTAAAATCTGATATATTGTTGACTTTACTAACTGTGCCTTTCTATAGTCCCTAATCTAGTTTGTCCTGCAGATATACATAATCTGATTCAATTCATCGTGGAATACGTTTGGATTTTTGTTGCAATCAGCCACTCTGTGTACAACGTACTCTTAATCCTTGCTTGTTGCAAAAGTGAATTCATTTAATGTTGAAGAAATTAAACCTTCTCTTCAACTTCCATATTTCCTGCCTCTACATTGCACTTTTCTCCTTTTTATTGTGATAACTTTTACATCACTCTTTGTTTCTCCTATTAATGAGATGACAATGGCATTTGAAGAAAAGGGAAAAGAAATAAGAGATATGATTACCATTGATTATCTTCCTCCTCTTCCTTGCTTACTAGCTGAGTGTGCCTGGATGAGCTGAACAGTTTGTTAGCACATGCTGGGCAATTATTGTGCTGCAAATTTGCAGCTACAGTGATCTCATAAGATACTGCTTTTTGATCTTTTTTTCCTCAATTAGGAGATCACGTGACTAACAAAAGACATTTTTATTTTCAGTATAAAAACAACTCAATTGTGCTTTCAGTGTATTAAAAAAAGAAAGAAAGAAAAGAAAAGAAGGGTAAATATGAAGGTGAATTTAATTTAGGTTATTTGGACAGAGAGTGCTGACACTTCTGTGTTGACATAAGACTTCATGGATAGCAGACTTTCTTTTTTCTGCTCCACTGGGTACTAGATAACCCATTTATCTTAGAGGATATGTTTATGCATTTTATTCTTGAGAAAAAAGACACTGGGTCTTAAAAATTCAACTCAGCCCTAGCAATTCTGCTGGCTGACAGTAGGATATTAAAGACGGCCCTCAATAATAATGGTTCTGATTCAGATGAAGTATTTTGAATATAAAGTGACAGAAGAAAATGGCATAGATTTCAATAACTTTAGGAACCAATCTTCCATTATCTGAGTAAACTCTTTGGCTGGTGGTTATTGAATAAGCATGTTTACCTGTGATTTTACACAGGATAGTGTATCATTTCATAGCAAAATGAATATCCATAGATTGTAAAAGGAATTATTAATGTTCCATCAGCACATTACAGGAATAGGTCACCAAGCTGAAAAGTTATTTTCTGCATTTTTCAATTGAATCAGGTGTTTAATTTTGCTACAAAGAGCAAAAACTGAATCATTTTTAGGAAAGTGCAAAAGAAGGAATTCACTCATGATTCTCAGTGTAATCTGAATGTATTCAAATAAACATTCATACTAGCTGAGTTACTTCCCTGAGACACAAAGGACGCCAAAGTCTACTATGAATTGCTACCCAAATGTATTATTTTCATACTTATTTATTTTTGTCGGCTGTCATAAGTTAGAGAATTATAATGAAATGAGCCTAGCAATCGTCCTGCTGATAGATCTGAAAACATTATTCAGGGTTCTTAGCTAGGACAGATGATCAGAGAGGTCTGTTCTGGAGGTAACTAAGAAATCTAAGCTAGCAAGAGAGAATGCACCAGCACTGATGTATGTCCTTCTGGAGATTAGTTCCTGCTAGGAGGATTGGTGGCAGAAGACCTGGGCTTTAGTAAAAAGACTTCAGACCCAGAGGGATAGGAAGTAAATTAGAGACAGGAGCACAAATTAGGGCAATGTACTACACATTTAGTAATTATTGGATCAAACGACATATTAGTGAAAAGCAGAGATTTCCGGACTCTACCTAGACCAATACTGTTACTAGCTCCAATGAAGGAACATCTGCAATCTGTCTTGTTAAAACAAATACCACAGATGACTCTGCAAATTGGTTAGGCAGAAGTCACTATCCCAGAATAACTAAAATATAAATTACTCATTCATTGATTTATTCAACAAATGTTTCTTGAGAAATTAATATATATTTAAAGTTTCATAGTACAGTTGATAAACAGCTCTTTCCTAAACTTTTAATTTTTAGTATTTATTTATGCATTTATACATTTATTTATTATTTTGAGACAGAGTCTTATTCTGTTGCCCTGAGTAGAGTGCTGTGATGTCATGATAGCTCACAGCAACCTCAAATTCTTGAGCTCAAGCTGTGCTTTTGCCTCAGCCTCCCAAGTAGCTGAGATTACAGTTGCCTGCCACAAGGCTCAGCTAATTTTTCTGTCTTTCTTTTCTTTTTTTTTTTTTTTTTTTGGTAGAGACAGGGTCTCACTCATTCTCAGGCTAGTCTCGAACTTCTGAGCTCAAGCAATCTACTTGTCTTGGCCTCCCAGAGTGCTGGGATTATAGGCATAAACCTATCACCCAGGCCCCATCCAGAACTTTTTAAACTAGAGTAACTGATGTAGACTATAAAACTGGGTGGATCACTTATGGCTATGACAATACCCTTCAGTTATAAGTCAAACTATATTCATGCTTGAAATAACCTTCTCAGAGTCCACATGAAAGAATGTTCTTTGAAGATGCTCCAAAGTGATGAGAAAGCTAATCATGCAGAAGGCAGAGTCTGGCTATCTCTGGAATTTCCTGGAGGAGACCTAGGGAATGAAAATCAAGATAAGTTAATGTGCAACTCACTTAAAGGTTACACCTGCTTTTTATAGTTGAATAGTTAACTAAGTAAGTTTTATAATTACTTTGTACTTTTACCATATAAATCATCTGTCACCAGCAGGTTTTTTGTAATAGTGTAATAGTTTTGTAATAGCAGAACTTCACATTGTTAAAGTATACAATCTTGTAAGAAATAAAGTAAAGGTGCTACATGCCTGAGAGAGCTGTAGCCCTCCTCTTCTGAACATTCTGACTGCTGATCTCATCTCTGTGACTCCAGCCCAAACACTTTCAGCAACAGTGTGTGTGTGTATGTGTTTATTATATGTGTGTTATATATATGAGTGTACGTGTGTACGTATATATATGTGTGTATATATATATATTCTTTTTTTTTGAGACAGAGTCTTTGTTGCACAGGCCAGAGTGCCCTGGAGTCAGCCTAGCTCACAACAACTTCAAACCCTGGGCTCAAGTGATCCTCCTGCCTCAGCCTCCTGAGTAACTGGGACTATAAGTGCATCACCACGCCCAGATAAATTTTATAGTTTTAGTAGAGAGGAGGTCTTGCTCTTGCTCAAGCTGGTCCCCAGCTCCTGAGCTTAAGCCATCCACCTGCCTCAGCTCCCAGAATGCTAGGATTGCAGGCATGAGCCTCATTGCTCAGTCAAAAATTTGTTTTTTCAATGCTTATTTAATTTGTTATATCAATAAATGAAAACAGATTGAACATTTAAACACAATCCAAAAATCTTACTATTATCCTTATTAATATCTGTCATAATCTAATCAGTTTAATTAGCATTGAGAATGTATTGGCAATTTATGGTTTACATATTGATGTATTATCAGTGTTCAATAATTTATGTTCTTTGAAGTCCTTTAATTGTCTGACTAACCAAATGAACTTTTTCAAGTACTTAAGTAACTTATACTCTCATAAATTAAGCTTAAAAATAGTTAACTGTAATTATTTTGCAAATCTAGACTACAAGTATCTTTAATTTACAACTCTAAAGACTTGAGGACTAAAGCAATTAATCAATTACATATTCAAAAGTTAAATCACAATTTTCTATGTTAAACAATTAATTCCAAATATAATAAATATACAAATGCATTGGTAAACTTTAAATACAGCGATGAATAACAGAGGTTTATGCATTTGATTTATTTCATCACTCCATTTAATTCTAAACCTGCCTTAATAAATGAGAAGGTAATTATTAAAATGAAAAAGGATGATAACACCCTCTTAAGAAAATTGTTACAGACTTGCCTGGCTGACTTAGTATCAACCAGAGATCTAAGCTGGGAAGAAGGAATTTGAATAGGGATGGCATGAGACTCTTGAGGTGGGCAGATGGGTACCACGTACAGAATTAATGAAGATGCTGGTCTCTTAGTGCCCCTCTATTGATTTAAGTTAATCATTGCCTTGGCTACTAGATGTCATTTCTGTTTGCAAACCTTCCCCTACCCCTCCTCAAATGGCTTCCATAATCCACTGGATATAATTAATCTATTTACTAAAAGATCCTGGATTGTTTTCTTATTCTTCTTGTTGATTAGATACATAGTATAACTCATAGCTTTTTCAATAATCGCTTAGATTCTATATGTCTTATTTATGTTAGTGTCACAACTTTTACTGTTCTTATATGTGCACACTCTCTTCTTAGCTCTGGAGATAAACAGTAAAAAGAGATAGTCAAAATTTTTGCCATAATGCATCTTTCATGGTACCATAAGAGAAAGATAATAAATCTAAAATCTAAGATTTTTTAAAAAACCCTCTTAGTGAACTAATGCAAAAATTAAAGCAAATATTTTAGCAAAGAAATTTTTCAATCATTTTATTCATTATATTCATATAATGAATAAAATGATTGAAAAAATTTTCACAACTGACACTCAGAACATTGTAACCAAAAGCAATAGATAGCATTTTTAAAGATACATTAAGTTTTAACCAAATTAATCCTTTCTTGTGTAATAAATCAAGTCTCAGTAATATTAAGAAATATCAAAATTATTCAGAATATATTCTGACCACAGTGAAGTTTAAGGAAGAGCTCTATAAAAGAAAAAAAAATAAAATAAAGAGCCAACATGAATAGAAATTAACACATTTATAAATAACATGTGAATATATTGAAGGAAATCACAATCATGATGGAAATTAGAAAATGTTTTGTACTAAATGTCAGTCAAAATTAATGTATCAGCATTAATGGAGTTCAACTAAAGCACTACACAGAGAAAATGTGTACTTCTATGTTAGAAAATATTGAAATGTATAGAACATATTGGAAAAGAAAAAGAAGTCAAATCTGCAACTTACACGTCCCTCTCAAGAACTCAGAAAAGAGAATATGTTAAAAATAAAGACAAAAAATTAAAGATACACTATTATAAACATTGAAATAAAAATCACATTAAGTAGAAAACAAAAATAAAGATATTTAAAAATAAAAGTTTAGACTCAATAATTTCAGGAATCATAAATAATACCACCACTATAAAAGGGTCAAGTATGAAAAACATCAAATAATTTCTGAATAACTTTATAATAATAACTTTAAAATTGATAACAAACAGGTAAATTCTTAAAAAATTCAGTGAAAATTATCTATTTCCAAAATAATGGATATTAAAGTCAAAAATATTAGGTGTCTGATCAAGAAATTATTTATATCATTTTTAAAAAGAAAACATTCTGTTCCAAACATCTACCTCTCTGTTTTCTTGCCAGTACCATGCTGTTTTGATCATTATCGATTTATAGTCGAGTCTCAGGTCTGGTAGCGTGATTCCTCCTGCTTTGTTTTTATTTCTGAGTAATGTCTTGTCTATTTGAGGTTTTTTCTGATTCCATACAAAACAAAGTATTATTTTTTTTAAGATCTTTAAAATATGACAATGGAGCTTTAATAGGAATTGCATTAAAATTATATATTGCTTTGCGTAGTATAGACATTTTAACAATATTGATTCTTCCCAGCCATGAGCATGGTATGTTTTTCCATTTGTTAACATTTTCAGCTATTTCTTTTCTTAAGGTTTTATAGTTCTCTTTATAAAGATCTTTCACATCCTTTGTTAGATAAACTTCCAAATATTTCATCTTCTTTGGTACTACTGTGAAAGGAATAGAGTCCTTGACTGTTTTTTTGGCTTGGCTATTGGTGTATATAAAGGCTACAGATTGATGGGTGTTGATTTTGTAGCCTGAGACGCTGCTTTATTTCTTGATCACTTCTAAAAGTTTTGTAGTAGAATCCCTGGTGTTTTCCAGATATACAATCATATCATCTGCGAAAAGTGAAAGTTTGATCTCTTCTGACCCTATGTGAATACCCTTGATCACCTTTTCTTCCTTAATTACAATGGCTAAAACTTCCATTACAATGTTGAAGAGCAGAGGAGATAATGGGCAACCTTTCCTGGTTCCTGATTTGAGATTATTTTTCATGGGCAGTGACACTATAACTGTCCCTGCACCATGCAGTCCTGGGAGAACAGCAGAGATGGAAACCTGAACTGTCATTTCATCTCAGCCACTTATGAGCTATGTGACTTTGAGTAAGTCTCCGTTTTCTCATCTATAAAATGAGAATTCATTTTCTCCTATTCACTTCATAGGGCACTGGTGAGTAAGAAGAAATGACCCCACATCTGTAACAATGACTTATTGGGGAAAAAAAAGATAAGAGCCACCTAGTGTAATGGCACCACTCTCTCTGTCTCTGCTGCCAGAAGCGTGATGAAGTTGCTTTTTAGGGAGGCTTTAAGATTCCAGGGTCCTCAGAGCCCATATAGCACATGAGCTGGAGGAAGGTCGCCAGGGTAGAGTGGCAAGCCTTGCACATGGCTTTGATTCCAAACTGTTGGCAACAGAGAAGATGATCCCTTTGACTGCTGTGGCCTCACCAAAGGCTTAAGGAGTAAGATGCTGAGACTTGAGATGGAGTTCAGCACTCCTAAAGTTCTGAAGCCTGACACTTTTATGTCTTAAATCCTTTTCGTTATTTCCTGTTACTTTATTCTTCCCAACAGTAAGTAATCTTAACCTATTAACTCAGCAGCAACGTGATTTAAAGGAGACACAGTTTTGAATAGCGCAATGTGCTCCGAGTTTTAAATACACTACTCAATTCTCTCTTTTCTTTTTTAACTTTTGTTTTGAATCTCAGTGGGGTTTTTTTTTTTTTTTTGGCTGAATTCAGGGAACTTTATTGATGTTACATGACAAGGTAGGGCTCCCTAGGCCCCTCCCATTCTTTAGGGGGTCTGGTGTGGAAACTGTTGAGAGGAGATTCTCAGTGAGGTGGGGGACTGAGTAG
>CAUYON010039207.1:0-47726 GCA_963573935.1 Arctocebus calabarensis | reverse complement strand
TCTCAAGAATGGAGAAGCATGAATCCCATGTACTCAAGTTTGATATGAGGACAATTAATGACAATTATTGACACGGTGGGGGTGAAGGAAGGGGAGAGCAGAGAGAGGAAGAATGAGGGAGGGGTGGGGAAAGAAAGAGCAGAGAGAGGGAAAGAGTGAGGGGGGTGGAGTCTTGGGGTCTTGGTGTGTGCCACACCTTTTGGGGGCAAAACATGATTGTAAGAGGGACTTTTCCCAACAAATGCAACCAGTGTAACATGGTTTCTTGTACCCTCAATGAATCCCCAACAATAAAAAAAAAAAAAGAATTCATGTTTACTTCTTTTTCTATATTTTGGAAAAGGTTGAGTAATGTAAGTACTAGTTCCTCTTTAAAGGTTTGGTAGAATTCTGATGTGAAGCCATTCAGTCCAGGGCTTTTCTTTTTAGGGTGATTTTCTATAGCTTATGCTATTTTAGAACTTGATATAGGCCTTTTCAACATTTCCACTTCATTCTGGCTAAGTCTAGGAAGATGGCATGCTTCCAAGTATTGGTCTATTTCCTTCAGATTTTCGTATTTCTGAGAATAGAGTTTCTTGTAACATTCATTAAGGATTTGTTGAATTTCTGAGGAGTCTGTTGTTATTTCATCTTTACCATTTCTGACTGATGAAATTAGATATTTTACTCTTTTTTTTTTCCTGCTTAGGTTAGCCAAAGGTTTATCTATTTTATTGACCTTTTAAAAGAACCAACTTTTTGATTTATTGATCTGTTATATAATCCTTTTGTTTTCGGTTTCATTTAATTCTGCTCTAATTTTGGTTATTTCTTTTCTTCTGCTGGGTTTTGGATTGGACTGTTCTTCCTTTTCCAGTTGTTTGAGATGTCCCATTAAGTTGTTAACTTCCTCTCTTTCTGTTCTCTTGAGGAAGGCTTGCAGTGCTATAAATTTCCCTCTTTGGACTAACTTTGTGTTATCCCAGAGGTTCTGATAAATCATGTCTTCATTGTCATTTTGTTCCCCAAACTTGGTATTTTCCTTCTTATTCTTGTCTATGACCCAGCTATTATTCAGAATAAGGGTTATTTACTTTCCATGTTTTTATATGAGTACGCAGATTCCTGTTGTTACTGAGTTCAATTTTTATTCCATGATCATCTGAGAAGATGCAAGGAATAATTTCTATTCTTTTAAATTTGCTAAGGTTAGACTTGTGACCTAAGATGTGATCAATTTTGGAGTATGATCCATGGGCTGATGAGAAGAATGTATATTCAGTTTTGTTAGGATGAAATGTTCTGTAGATGTCTATTAAATCCAACTGTTGAATGGCTAAGTTTAAATCTAAAATTTCTTTGCTTAGCTTCTTTTTGGAGGATCTATTCAACACTGCCAAAGAAGTATTAAAATCCGACTATTATGGGTGCTGGAGGAAATCAAGTTGCTTATTTCTGTTAGAGTCTCTCTTATAAATGGAGGTGCATTCTAAATGGGTGCATAAATATTAATAATTGAAATCTCATCATGTTGAGTGTTACCCTTAACAAATATGAAATGACCATCCTTATCTTTCTTTACTTTTGTTGGTTTAACACCTATTGTATCTGCAAATAAAATTGCCACACCTGCTTTTTTCTGCTTTCCATTTGCCTAGAATATAGACGACTATCCCTTCACCCTGAATCTATATTTATCTTTTAAGATAAGATGAGATTCTTATAAGCAGCAGATATCTGGCCTGAGTTTTTGTATCCAGTCAGCCAACCTGTGCCTCTTTAGGGGACAGTTTAAGCCATTCACATTAGTTGTAAATATTGATAAACCTGGTAGAATTTTGGGTATCAAGTTTTTTGAAGATCCAGTGGACATTTTTAATCCTTTCACCACTGTGGAAAATGGAATTTGATCAAAAGTTTTTGAGTGAGTTTACTTTTGTGGTGGAGGATTGCTCTGGTCATTGTGGAGGATAGGTCTGAGAATATCCTGGAGAGCTGGTTTAGTTATGGCAAATTTCTTCAACATGTGAATGTCATTAAAGTATTCAATTTCTCCATCATAAATGAAACTCAGTTTAGCTGGATATAGAATCCTGGATTGAAAGTTATTTTTGTTTTAGGAGATTAAAAGTTGATGACCACCCTCTTCTAGTTAAAAGATTTCAGCAGAGATATCTGCAGTCATTCTAATATTCTTCTCCTTATAGGTATGGTTTACTTACATCTGGTTGTTTGCAGAATTTTCTTCTTCATTTTAACTTTGGCAAAGTTAATTATAATGTGCCTAGGAGATGTCTTATTCGGGTTGAGTCATGCTGGGGTTCTGAAACTGTCTGCTATCTGACTTTCATAATCTCTTGGCATGTCTGGAAAGTTCTTCATAACCTCATGAAGAAGAGCCTCTGTGCCTTGCAAAGCAACTTCGTTGCCTTCAAGGATTCCTATAAGGTGAATATTAGTTTTCTTTGAATTATCCCAGAGCTCTCTAAGAGAATGATTCATATTTGCTCTCCATTTCTCTTCCTCTTTGAGAGTTTGGGAGCATTCAAAAGCTTTGTCTTCAATGTCAGAAATTCTTCCTTCTGCTTATTCCATTCTGTTATTAAGGGATTCTACTATATTCTCAGATCTTTGAGGGCTTCAAATTCTTGTCTCAAAGTGGCAAAAATCTTTTGGTGATTTTTTCTTTGAATTCATTGAATTCTTAAGACAACTTTTGAAATGTTCCTTGAATTTCTAATTCCAACTTTACCTCCATTCTATTAATCTTATTTACAATCTAGATTCCGAATTAGATTTCTGACATTTCAGCCATTTGTTCATGAATGGAATCTTCAGTTGTGTCCACCATATCATTCCTTGGGGGAGTTGATCTACTCTGGTTATTCATGTTACTGGAGTTTTTCTGCTGATTCCACCCCATGATTATTTTACACCATTTGGCTAGATGAGCAGATAAGGAAAAGTTGGGTTGGGGGCTCTAGGAGTAGTGATTGTCCAGTCCTTTGTCCAAAAGCTGGGACTGGAGTCTGTACCTTTTCCCTAGAGATTTGCCAAGGACTCATACAGTGCTACAGCCTGAGAAACTGGGGGCCTTCTTGGTGTCGTGGAGATAAGTGGTTCTGTCTTATTTTCAGCTGGTCTCTGTCTTACCCTAGTGAATCAGTTAAATCTTCCCACAACCACACACCCAGGATACCCCTTTGGATAGTTCTCAGGTGATTGGCCCAGTTCAAGAGGTCCAAATCAATTGTCCCAGTTAGCACTGGGCTCAAGTGGGAGAGTTCAGAAGTTCTCTGACAACTAGATAGCAGGGGTCTGCTGGCAGCTCAAGTGTGACTCACTCTGGTAGCTCCATGAGGTCAGAAGGACCCACCCAGCAAATAAATTAGTCTTGGAAGGTTGATTCCTTCCCCACCTTGTACCTCTGTCACACTCAGTCACTGGTAACCCCACAGGTCTGTGACCCAGTTCCCTCCAATGAGCAGATGCTCTAGGGGTTGCACCTTCCTGAGTCACAGGGAGATCTATGTCTCCTCAGCCAGGTTGCCACTCTCTGCTACTATCTGGCAGGGAGAGGTGAGGCCTGACAACCTTGGTTGCTTAATGGAGGCTGGGGCTGTTCATTCAGTTCCAGCCCTGCCCCTAATTGGTGTTGCTGACAGAACAGAACAACTTCGCAGAATGTGTTTCTGTCCAGGCTATATTCCCCTGCAGATCATATGCTGTTTGAGTTCCCAGAAACTGTGACTCATCCCCAGTCTGTGCCAATGCCTGGTATCAGCTGGAGTTTGTGTTGGGGTGGGTACGATTAGAGTTCACACTCACCTTTTGGTTTCCACCTCTTCCCACCTGCCTTTGTCTTAGCTACAATCCCCTGAAAGCCAGGTGCATCTTAGTCTTACTAAAGCAGTCCTGGCTCAGCCCCACACTGGGAGTATGCCATCTCGGAGGGCGTCTCTGCCACACCCTGCCCAGGTGGGTACCACCTCAGGCATACCTGAGGGGGCATACATTTCCATCCCAGAACTTTTTCTGCCAGTGGCTGCCACCAGAGAACATGCCTGGCTTCCTTTGGTTGCCCAGAGAGTCAGGGAGTGTCTCTTCAAAATATCCCCAGGGGTGTGAGCCCTATTGCTCTCGCTGTCTCTGCTGCTGGTCTGTGTCATGGGGCACCACCTCTCCTTCTCCCTTAGGGTTGCCTCAGCCTCAGTTCACTGTCTTCCTGTTATTCCCATGCTCCAGAATCAGCACAGACCACACCTTGCCCACACCTCTCAATAAAATGCCCAAGAATTTTAACTCCATGGGGGACAGGCTTCCAGACCTCAGGGTGAGAGAGGAGAGGAGTGATGGGGGTTCAGAATTGCAGGTAGGGAATATATGTAGTTTTATACAGTTTTATGCCTGGTGGGAGAGTGCCATGGCACATTCATAAGTCCTCTTTAGGGAAGGAGTTCTGATTTTTAGAGGGTCTCTCCCATGGGATAAAATAGGAGGGGATCTGAACTCTGCTCTCTTGTTTGTATAGAGTATTCTGTGAGCTGTTCTCACAGGGGAAAGGGATTCCCTTCTGCTTGGTGATGGATTTTTATACCTATTGTTTGTTTCCTTGGGGTCACAGCTTGCCTCAACAGGGTTGATGTGTGTTCTTCAACCTTCTCTCTTGGCTCAGCTCTAAACCATTGGCTTACTTGCTAAACTTCTGTCCTTTAAGTCTCCTTCTAAATGGGAGCCTCTGTGGAAAGCTGGCTCCAGTCAGCCATCTTACCTCTGCCCCCCTGAGACATTACTGTATTTTTTGATGACTTCTAGGAGTTTTGAGCATGAGTTTCTGGGGTTCTCTAAGTATTAGATCATATCGTCATTAAAGGGAGAGTTTGACCTTCTCTGCTCCCATTTGGATGCACTTTATTTCCTTGTCTTGCCTAACAGTATTGGCTAGAACTTCCAGCACTATGTTGAATAGTTATAGCAACAGAGGAAAACTTTGTCTAGCTCCAATTGTAAGTGGAAAGGCTTTCAGTTTTTCTCCATTCAGTAAAATATTAGCTGTGGGTTTTTTTGTTTTTTTGTTTTTTTGTTTTTTTTTTGAGACAGAGCCTCAAGCTGTCCCCCTGGGTAGAGTGTCATGGTATTACAGCTCACAGCAATCTCCAATTCCTGGGCTCAAGCGAGTCTCCTGCCTCTGCCTCCCAAGTAGCTGGGACTACAGGCGCCCACCACAACACCTGGCTATTTTTGTTTGGGTTGCAGCCGTCATTGTTGGTTGGCGGGCCCAGGCTGGATTCGAATCCACCAGCTCAGGTTTACATGGCTGGCACCTTAGCCCGCTGAGCCACAGGCACTGAGCCTAGCTGTGGGTTTTTCATAGACAGCTTTGATCAGTTTAAGAAATGTGCCATGTATGCCTATAGTCTTCAGTGTTATAATTAGAAAAGAATGCTGGATTTTATTGAATGCTTTTTCTGCATCTATTGAGAAAATCATATGGTCTTTGTTTTTGCTTCTGTTGACACAGTGAATAACGTTTATGGACTTGCATATGTTAAACCAGCCTTGCATCCCTGGGATGAAACCTACTTAATCATGATGTATGACTTTTTTGACAACAAGCTGTAATCTTTTGGCTAGGATTTTGTTGAGAATTTTTGCATCTATATTTGTTAGTGAAATTGGTTTGAAGTTCTCCTTTGAATTTGTTAGTGAAACTGGGTCTTTTCCTGGTTTTGGTATCAGGGTCATGTTTGCTTCGTAGAATGTGTTGGGGAATATTCCTTCCTCTCTTCAATTATTTGGAATAATTTCTGCAGTATGGGAATAAGCCCTTTGAAGTTTGATAAAGTTCTGGTGTGAAGCCATCCAGACTAGGGCATTTTTTTATTGGGAGAATTTTTATTGTTTCTTTGATCTCAGTGCTTGAAATTGGTATGTTCAGGAGATCTATTTCTTCCTGGTGAAGTCTAGGGATAGGGTGTGATTTCAAATATTGATCCATTTCCTTCACATTGTCAAATTTCTGGGCATAGAATTTCTGGTAGTATTCAGAGATAATTTCTTGTATCTCTGTGGCATCAGTTGTTGTTTCCCCCTTTGTCATTTCTAATTGAGGTTACTAGATATTTTATTTTACTATTTCTAGTTAGTCTGGCCAAAGGTTTATCTAAAATTTTCATAAAACCAACTCCTTGTCTCATTAATTTTGTAAATGATTTTTTTGTTTTCAATTTCATTACTCTCTGATTAAATGTTGGATATTTCTTTTCTTCTGCTGGGTTTTAGCTTAGATTGTTCTTCTTTTTCCAATTCTGTAAGATGGCTTGTGAGTATGCTGATGCACTGTCTTTCTGTTCTTTGAATGTAAGCATCCACAGCAATACATTTTCCTCTCAGGACTGCTTTTGCAGTATCCCACAGGTTTGAGTAGCTTGTGTCTTCATTGTTGCTATTCTCAAGGAAGTTAATGATTTCCTCTTTTATTTCTTCTTGTACCCAACTATCATTCAGCATAAGGTTGTTTAATTTTCATGCCTTTGTGTGAGGTTGAACGTTTTTGTTGGAGTTGAGTTCCACCTTTATTTCCTTGTGATTTGAGAAGATACAAGGTAAAATTACAATTCTTTTGATTTTGTTGAGGTTTGTTTTGTGTCCTAGGATACGATCAATTTTAGAGAATATTCCATAGGGCATTGAGAATGGAATAGATTTGGGATGGAGTGTTCTATGTATGTCTATCAAGAACAGTTGTTCTAGAATCGATTTAAGTCCCTTACATCTTTGTTTAATTTCTGTTTACAGGATCTACCCAGCTCCGTGAGAAGAGTGTTAAAGTTCCCTGTTATTATGGTGTTACATGATATCATATTGCTCAGACTAATTAAGGTCTGTGTCAAGAACCTGGGAACATTTAAGTTGGATGCATAAATATTTAGAATTGAAATGTCTTCTCATTGTATTTTTCAATTGACCAATATGAAGTGACCATCTTTGTGTTTTTTTACTTTAGTTGCTTTAAATCCACTTGTATCTGAAAATAAGATTGCAACCTCTCTTTTTTTCTGAATTCTATTTGCTTGAAAAATCATCTTCCATCCCTTAACTCTGAATTTTCTCTTTTGAAGCTCGGTGTGTTTCCTGCAAACAACAAATGGATGGATTGTGTTTTTTTTAATCCAATCAGCCAATCTATGCCTCTTCAGTGGGGAATTCAAGCCATTAAAGAGATAATTGATAATCATGGTAGCATTCTATTCATATTATTTTGTGCAATTCCATTGCTTAGTTTTGTCTTTTGCATCATTGTGGAAGCTAGGTTCTGTCCTTTAATTTCTGTGTGCTTACTTTGCTGTTGGTCTATTGTGATGGTCAGTATGTAGAGCAGGTCGAAGTATTTCCTGTAGAGCTGGTCTTGTGGCAAATTTCCTCAATGTTTGCATATTAGCAAAATATTTGATTTTTCCATCAATTTTAAAGCTTATCTTAGCGGAATATAGAATTCTGGACTGGAAATTGTTCTCTTTAAGTAGATTAAAGGTAGATGACCATTGTCTCTTTGCTTGAAAAGTTTTTATTACAGAAGTCTGCAGGCACTTGATGGGTTTGCCCCAGTAGGTCAGCTGGTGTTACTCCTGGCAGCTTGCAAAATCTCTTTTGTCTTGACTTTGGACAGGTTCATCACAATGTGTCTTGGAAAAGCTCTATTTGAGTTGAGGCAACCTGGGATCTGATATCCTTCTGAAAGGAATGTGTCAGAATCTTTGGTGATATTTGAAAAATTTTAATTTGTAATATTCTCTAGAATGACTTCCATTCCTCTGGGGCATTCTTCTTCCCCTTCTGGGATGCCTATAACTCATATGTTTGAATGTTTCATAAAGTCCTGTAATTCTGTCAGGGAACATTCTGCTTTCTCGCTCTTCTTTTCTGCCTCTTTAATGATTCAAGTTATCTCAAGAGCTTCATCCTCTACCTCTGAGAGTCTTTCTTCTGCATAATCTAATCTTTCATTGATGCTTTCTGTTGCATCTTTAAGTTCCTTAATTGACTCCTTCAATTCCTGCAGGTCTGTTATATATCCTTACTATATTCTTCATATCATTCATCTCTTATTTGATTCTGTTTTGGTGTTTCCTTTTGGTTATTTTCCACTTTCTCAGCAATTTCCTTTGTTGTTTTTTGGTTATTTTCCACTTTCTCAGCAATTCCCTCATTGCTTTTTGGCTATTTTCCATTTTATCAGCAGTTTCCTTCATTCTTTCCATCATTTCCTTCATTGTTTTCATCATCTGTATTCTAAATTCGCCTTCTGTCATTTCTAATATTTCTTTATAGTTGGAATCCTCTGCAGTAGCTACCTCACAGTCCCTTGGGGGGGGTCTGTATTGGTTTTTCATGGTGCCAGGATTTTTCTCCTGATTCTTCCTCATTAGCATATTCTTTTACCTGTTTCCTTGCCTTAATTTTCCTTTTACCTCCTCTTGCTCTTTAATTTATTGTGCCACTGGGCTAAGGTTTTGATGAGTTCTTTTGGTACAGGGCCAGAAGGATGAGAAGATTGAAGAGCAAAAAGGGAAAAAAGATTTTTTAAAAATGAAAAAAGAGAAAGGAGATGGGGTGAGTAAAAGGGAATATTGACAAAAAGAAGAGAGGCACAGAAATAGAGAGACAGGAGTAATATAGGTACACAATAGGGTACTTTGACCCAACCTTTAAAAAAAAATTCAACCTCTGAGGATGATGTGTTGGGTGGTTCCCTTGAGGCCAGCAGCTCTTTGCCAGCCTGTTCAGACACAGTACCCCATCTCCACAAGTAGAGCGAGGAAAGACAAAAATACTATAAATAAACCAAACCAAACAAACAAAAAAACCTTATGGGATAAAATTGGAGGAAAAACCAAATAATAGGGGCAGAATCACTAGCAAAAATGAAGTTCTAATTGTTAAAGAAGGCAACAATGGAAAATTGTATTTAAACTAGAAAATGAAGAAAGAACAGAAAGAAAAAAGAAAAGAAAAATCTAGAGGAAATCTAGAAAATGTTGAAATAAAAAGAAAAGCAGTATATATCTTGTTGAATATTGTCTGGGCAACAGGGGTTCTGGGGATATGAGATGTTAACTGCAATGCTGATACAGTTGTACAAGATGGAGACTGGAGGCCTCTGTTGATTTCTCAAACCCCATAGGGTTGAGAGCTTAAATCTCTCCTCAGACCACTTAAAAGTCACTTTAAACTGTTAACCTTGCCTAAGCAGAAGCTTCCCCAGGAAAGCACTTGTCACTGGGATTTCTCCTGAATTGGCTGCCTACTCATCCAGTGTGGCAAAACCTGTCTCACTCTATACCCCTGATGACCAAGGGTGTAATCTGCCCAACACTGAAATCTCTGGGTTTCAGTCTCTGCCTTTGGGCTGTTCAGACACTAGATTACTCGCCCAAGGTCTCCGGCCCAATCCTCATGCTGTGACCCTGAGGACGGAGCCTGCAGGGGCAGTTCTCTCACTATGGCTGCATGAACAGCTCACAGCCGAACAATATTAGCTCTGTTCCGTCTCAGTGGCTCAGTCCAGGGCCCTACACAACTCTTAAAGTCATCCACACTCTCGTCCAAGTTCTCCCAAGGTAGCTCAACCAAGAGCCCACGTCCAAAAAAACAAACCAGTCCACAGGCAAGGCCTTTCCTACTTGTAATCTCGCTGTTGCTATAGTTACAGCTGCAGGCAGCCTCCAACCGAACAAATGCATGCTACCACTTGCCAGTTCTCCACTGCTTTTGTCCTCCTAGTGGGGTCTAGAAGTCTTTTGCTGTCTCCCTGTGTCCTCAAAGCAATATTTCTGGGCAGATCCCATCGGCCAGAGTTTTCTGGAGTCTTCCATGCCTGGAGTCTTCTCTCCCCAATCTCATTGCACCTGGTTGCAAGGAAGCTGTTACTCAGCCTCCATCTTGCTCTTCCCCGAGCAATTTCTTAACTTTTTTGATTTAAGAAATATCACAAAGCTAGGCACAGTGGCTCAATACCTATAATCCTAGCACTCTGGGAAGCCAAGATAAGAGAATTTCTTGAACTCAGGAGTTCAAAACCAGCCTGAGTAAGAGTAAGACCCCCATCTCCATTAAAAGTAGAAAACTTAGCCAGGCATTGTGGCAGGTACCTAGAGTCCCAACTACTCACTCAGGAGACTGAGGAAAGAGGATCACTTGAGCTCAAGAGTTTGAGGTTGCTGTGAGCTATGTTGCCACAGCATTCTACCATGAAAAAAAAAAAAAGAAGAAGAAGAAGAAGAAAGAAGGAAGGGAGTCATGGAGAGAAAAAAGGATGGAAGAAAGGAGGAAAGGAAAAAAGAAATATCATAGTAACTTTTTTCTTTGTAAATAAGCAGGAATTTATTTTTCTCATGTGACAAGAAGGTTAGGGATATAAGCTATTGCTGGTATTGTTTCAGCTGTTTAGATGTGTTACCAAGACCCAGTTTCCTCCTATAGCTCTGCTCCCATGATTTCAGCATATTAGCTGTTTGTCTTCATGCTTGATCCTTCATACTCACTAGATGACAGCCACACCCCAGACATCATGGACAAGTTTAAGAAGAGAAGGAGATAGGTAAATTCTTCTCTTCTGCCCATGTCTTATTTCAGGAGAGCAAAGATGTTTCCAGACACCCTAAGCAGACCTACTCTTACACTTTATAGGCCAGAAGTACAAAAGTAGGTCACATGATCACCCCTGCTGCAAGCAATGCTGGGAAGTTATCTAGTTTTCATTTCTGTATCTGGTTCCCCTCTTTTCCTGCTGTTATGTATTTTTCTTTTCTTCTCTTCTCTGTTATTTTCTCTTCTTCTTTCATGTGGAACAATATCTTCTTACTTATTCAAGGAAAACTTGGCCCAATAGCTAGCTTTCAATTGTCACTCAATTGTTCTCTTTATTGGCAGATACTGGTATGTCCTGATTAACACCAAAACTTTAGTTATAATAACTCTAGGTTCATGTACAAAATAGGAGCAATATCCTTAGATAAGTAGCAACAAAAGAATGTCACAATTTTTTTAAAGCTTGTTGTAGGGTTACCTCTTCCCAGTCACCGAAGTGTACAGGAGGTGGTGGGGCATGAAGCCCAAGGTCAGGAGATCTGGAGCCACACTTTGGAGCTACTGCTCCCTACCTGCATGATCTTGGGAAAGGTTTCTCAGCTTCCTCATCTACAAATGGAGATCATAATAACCTACCTCATAGATTGTGAAGGTTTAATGAAGCACATATACAAAGCACTTTAAACAGTGTCTGGTTCACAATAAACATTCAACTAATATTGTGAATAATAATAACAGTTGTTATTGTTGTAGTAGTTTTGTTATTATTACTACAATTGGAACTTGGAGTACTTTCAATGTTAGTGGTACTAACTTAAAGGACATTGTAGAAGACTGAGCACTCTCGACCAGCTTGCGGTTCCTTCTCTCCCCCCTGATGAGCTGGGTGAATATGAGTAAGTTACTTTTCATTCTCAGACCTCAGATATCCATGAAGCTACTGGATTCTGCATGGATCTAAAATTCTGTGATTTTTCTATCACCAAAGTTCAGCCCCTGATGTTTCTTTTGAACCACTTTTCCACAGTAAGCCAACCAGCAAATACTACTTAGAACCTGTTGACTGCAGAACAAGGATAAGTCTGCTGTAAATGAGGAATCTCAGAGCACAGAATCTGCCCCGAGAATTAAACTCACCACTTGCCTTAGTTGCAGGGCTCAGCTTGTCTCCTTTTAGCATCAAAGTCTAGTTTCAATTTCCACTTCCAGCAAAATTACCCTCTGCAGTCCCTGACTGTTCCTAACAGCTACTGTATATGAGCACTTGTAATATACTAAAAACTTTATTTGCATTATTGATAACATTTTTTTAAAAATTGTAAAATGACTGCTATTGTCTTCATGTTACTGATTGTTAAAGATCATAGAGCCAAAGTCATAGGGCTGGTTGTAAAAATGAGCCCAAATGCTGTCCCACAGCCTCTGGATGTCAGCCAGAACTGCTCTCCCTAAAGCCCCTGAGATAATGCTGGACACATGCCTCCTTCCCATCCTTATGCTGTCATCTGCATTATGTAGGCTCTCATCTATAGATTCAGCAACACCTTATTTCAGCCCTAAAACTAATGCTGCTTCTGGACTTGGTGAATTCAATAAGTCTTAAAGTACTTAATAGTCTGGCTTCAAATCAATTCAGTCTATGGTCTCTTCCTAACTGTGTGTCCTAATTTTACCTACTTGTCACTTACCTTGTTACCAACACCTGTCTGGTACCCCAACCTTGGGGACTGGGCCCCATATCTACCGTTCAAGAGCCCCAGTATAAAATTGCTTGGAAATTCCATGATTTACTCCCTCCACAAATGGCTGCTATCTTCCATATATCTGCCCTTGACTAACCTCAAGTTCTTCTGCTTCTTTCTCTATGCTTATTGAGCCTGGGTATGAGCTACCTCAAGTTTCCTGTATCCTTCTCCAGACCCCAAACTTATTCTGTTCATACATCCTTGTCTGCCACTAACCACAGATAACCCATCTCTGATTATTGATTACATAATACAAATTAATAAAACAAATCTTTGCCGTTAAAATGTTTTAAAATTGAGTTACAATTTCTAATTAAAATGTGTTTATCCCTTCTTCTAGCCACAGAAGTGGTGTGGCTCTTTGGATCCTAACACCAGGATACACTCCCCATCTTCAGAAGATCCTCTCAGTGTATGTTCTGTGAAGGACAGAGCATCACATCAGAGAAGACCTAAGCCAATAAGTAGAAGGAAGAAATGATCGAAGCTAAGAAATTTACATGCTAAGTATTGACTGTGCATTTAGACAAGTCTGAATTTGAATCCTGCCCTCATCTTTTAAAAACATGCCTCCCTCCCTGAATTCTGGGTATATATCCAAAAGAAGTGAAATGAGGATCTTGAAGAGATAATTTGTTCATTGCAGCATTATTCCCAATAGCCAAAATATGGAAACATTAATGATGAATGGAAAAATAAAATGTGTTACATAAACACAGTAAAATATTATTCAGTTTTGTAAAAAAAAAAAAAAAAAAGGAAATTCTACTATTTGCAGCAATATGGATGAACCAGGAGAATGTTCTGCTAAGTGAAATAGACCAGACACAGGACAAAGGCTACATGATTCCATTTATCTGTGGTATCTAAAGTAATCAAACTTATAGAAACAAAGAGAAGAATAGTGGTAGCTGGGGGCTTAGGGGAGGGAGAAACAGGAGTTGTTCAATAGACATAATGTTTAAGTTGAGCAAGATGAAAAAGTTCCAGAGAACCTCTGTGCAACCTAGTACCTATAGCTCACAATACTATATTGTACACTTAAGAAATATGTTAAGAGGGTAGATCTCATGTTAAATGTTCTTGACACAAAAAAATAAAAATAAAAAAAAAAGAAAACTAAATAAAAATTTAAAAAATAAAGAAAACTTTTGGAAATGATGGATGCTCATTACCATGAATGTGGTGATAGTTTCAGGATGTATATATATGTCCAAACTTATAAAATTATATACACTAAATATGTACAGGTTTTGTAATTTTAAAAATATGGCCTTCGAATTCTTTGACACTCCTCCCATCACATATTCTGGGTTCTGTGAAAACTGCTTACTTAATAGAATACAGCGGAAGTTTGGCTATGCTGTTTATAGGTCCAGACCTTGAGAAACTATCTTCTACTTTCTGTCTCTTAAGATGTTTGATGTTTGATCTCAGATCCCACCCATCATGCTGTGAGGAAACCCAAGAGATGCCCACACAGAGAGAAACCAAGAACTGGTACCCACTCAGCTCTGTGTGCACACTATGCTGGAATTAGCTCATCTGATTCCAGTGGAGCTGCTCCCAAGGACACCTATGAAGCTGAGATGAGCTGGCCCACCAAGCCCTGCCTCCATATTGTGGATATCTGAGTGAAATAAATGATTTTTGTTGTTTCAAGCCAGTAAGTTTGGGAGTGGTTTTTATGTAGCAATAGATAACTGGAACACTAGTGGCCAAGTTCCAACTCTTTGAGTTTTGTTTCCTCACGTATAAAATGAGGGTAATAGTAATAGTTCATTCACAGAGTTTACCACTAAGATTAAGTCACACAGTGGACATGAACTTAACTCACAGAGTTTATTCTGAGGTTATATAAGATGGTGGACTTGAAGTACCTAGCCTACATCTCACACTCAGAGTGTCTCGGATCACACCCCCCAGAAGCCAACCCTGAGACAAAGATTTGTGTGCACTTGATTCATTAAGAACATGCTCCCAGAGGGACCCATTAAGGGAATGCGGAAAACAGGAGTGGAAGAGGAAGAAGTCAAGCAAAAGTGAAATTTTGGGTCAAGTTCATAGAAAGCGGCTTCACCTTAATCCTAAAGAGGAATTCTAGGATGCAAACTATGCCTTCATCAAAGGAACTGGGTTTCATGCTCCTGAGCCCATCACTCATTGGTAAAGGGCCATCCCAAGGAACATAAATGCCCAGGCACCTCTTCCCCGCTATGTGAAGAAGCAGGCTCTGGTAGCCTGAAGAAGACAGCTTGAGAACAGTTTCCAAAAAAGAGCTTTAGGTGCTGCCTGCTGGAAGTGAAAGCACATTGAGTCCAGTTGCTTTACATCCCTGCACATGTACACACACACATGCACACACACACACACACACACACACACACCACCTCTATCATCACCATTATGAGGTTACTCAAGGCCGTCTGGGTGGAGTATTGGTATTGTCTACTACAAACAGGCCCTCACAAAGTGCTAGTCCTCATGAGAACGTACCTTACCCCTGCTCCTTATGAGGAAAGTCAAATTGAGTGAATTAGTAGACATTCTCCATGAAAAAACTTATACCAGTAAAACAGAAAGCAGTAAATAAAAGCAACAGATTAGTGTACTATTACTAAATCCCATCATTTAGGTTTCCACTTGGCAGATTTAATAAATGAGATCTATTTCTTCTTGGTGGCTGTACCAGCATAAGTACCATCTAAATCAGGCCTTCAGAGAATCAAGTGACCTGATGAAAATCTATCTCTTAGCTCAATAGCAGTAATGCATGAACGATTTGGAGGGATTTGTGCCAGAAACCAGAGAATGCAATGTTTGTCTTGAATTAACTAATTTTTATAATCAATGTACTGAGTGATATGTTCCTGCCAAAGTAGATATGTGACTTGCCTGAAGTACCAATTATGTTCCAATTTATACAGTAAATTTATTTGATAATATGAGGTGTTGTAGCAATTTTAACACATCAGTAAAGATAAAAATCAATTTATTTTCCTTAGCATTTGGCAATAAACTCTGTAAATAAAGAAATACAGAATTTCCAGGGCCAAGTCAGCCTTTCCTAATCCACAGATGCTAGCTGAGGGAAGTGTCTGTCCCCTTATAGATCCCAATTTGACACAAGCTCAGGTCAGCTCCCCCTGATCCATTAACCCTCTTGAATTGCTAGGAAGAATGGGGTTTTCTTCAGGGCAGTCCTGTTGCTAGGTAGATGGGCTGTAACTGAGTTTTAAAAGTGTGTCAGGCATTGACACACACATTATTTCACCCAGCAAAGTAGATTGGGTGATATTGGCATCCCTACTTCACAAATAAGGTCATTGAGACTCATATATGTCAAGTGACTTGCCAGGAATACAGTTGAGTCTCGAAGTCTAGCTCTTCTAACCATAAATCCTGACTTCTGTCTATGAAACCATGAAGTAACGTAATGATTTAATCTCTCTGTAAATCTTCCCCTGTCTTCTGAGAAGGATGAGAACATAAGATCACAGGAGTTAAGAGAAGTACGAAGTTATCAAGCAGAGGAAAGAGAAAAGAAAAAGAATTCTCAGGCAGAGGGAACAACATGCACAAAAGCAGGGAGGCTTAAAAGTGCATGGTGAGATTTCTGGTTTCTGCTGGAGATGAAGAAAGCTGGAAAGAACATCCTTTCCACACTTACAAAAAAAGAAAAAATGTCAAACTGCAAAATGGTCAAAACTTGTCTTCAAACCATCAGAAGATTGAGGTCACAGAAAAACTTTCTAAGGAAAGACAAGTACCTACAGGAGAGATGAGCCATGGACCATTGCTTATCTGGGATAGACACCATCAAACAATTCAGCCAAAATCATTAACAAGCAGACGAAGGCCAAGTGTGGGCTAGTGAGAGTATATGGAACCCCTTGGGGAAAGCAGACAATGGGAAATCCACCACTGCTTGCACATTATTCTTGACGGGCACCCTTAAGACACAGCTCAGGGGAAAAAATAAAGAGTCCTTTATTCTTGGGGGTTGGGCAAGAACTATCCTAGAAGAGAGGACAGCAGCCCTGAGAAGTAGGACACCTGTCTAAGATGGTCTAATTAGAATGACCAAGAATGTCTCTACGCTACCCCACTCCCTCCCACAATCAGGACAACAAACAACAAGTAACAAATACCAGAATATTGCTGAGCAAGTTACAGAGCATGGAGAGACTCTCTCTGAGCCACAACTCAGAAGACCAAAATACAAAGGTAGAGAGACATTAAGAAAAGCCCTCTATCGGGAGGCAGAGGGAGGAGACTCGCTTGAGCCAAGGGATTGGACTTTGCTGTGAGCTGTGATGCCACAGCACTCTCTCCAGGGTGACAGCTTGAGGCTTTGTCTCAAAAAAGAAAAAAAAAGAAAAGCCCTCTGGTAAACCAGCCCCCACCTTACACCCAAGGCCACACTAGAGGAAGTTTAAGCCCTCAGCACACTGAAGCTAGCCCTAACAACAAATTCCAAGTCCTGTTCGCTAAACTCCTAGCAGAAGGAAAGGTATGCCCATTTCTGGGCCATGAAAACTACATTTCCTACTGTCCTATATAAGATGTCTAGCTTTTATAAAATAAAATAATCATGAAGCCTGTGAAAAAAGAAAATATTGTCAAGAAACAAAGCCCCCAAACCTAGGCATATCATATTAAAACTATTGAAAATGAACTGGGTGTGTTGGCATGTACCTGTAGCCATAGGTACTTGGGAGGTTGAGGCAGGAAGATCACTTGTGCCTGGGAGTTTATAGCTGCTATGAGCTGTGATCATGCCACGGCACTCTAGCCCAGGCAACAGAGCAAGACCCTGACAGGAAGGGAGGACAGGGGAGGGGAGGAGAGGGGGAAGGGAGGGATGGGGAGGAGGGAAGGAAGGGAGAAAGTGAGGAAGAAAAGAATGGCTGAGGGGAAGAGGGAGGGAAGGAGGCAGGGAGGAAGGAAGGAATGAAAGAAGGAAGGAAAGAAGGAACTGTTAAAAACACAAGTAAAAGAGTCTTTAAGAAAGACTGGGGGAAAAGACACATCACACATAAGGAAGGGTAGGGGAAGGAGGGAGTGGGTAGAGGGGACGAGGGAGAGGAATGGGGGGAAATGGTGTATGTCACACCTCTTGGGAGTGGGACACAATTATAACAGGGACTTTACTTAACAAAGGTAATCAGTGTAACCTAATTCTTTGTACCTTCAATAAATTCCAAACAATAAAAAATAAAATAAATGAATAAATAGACCATCCAGGGGGGAAAAAAAACAACAGAATTACAAGAGACTTCTTAACAGAAATCAAACAAACCAGAAGTTAATGAAGTAACATATTTAAAGGGCTAAAAGAAACAAATTATTAACTAGAATTCTGTAACCAGCAAAAATATCATTTAAAAATGAAGGATACTTTCTCAGAGAAACAAAAACTAAAGAAAATGCCTTTTAGCAGGTCTGCACACAAGAAATATTAAACAAAACTTTTCAGGCATAAGTAATATGATTCTTTGGATCCAGACAAAGAATGACAAGCACTTGAAATGGAATAAATAAATGAAAGTAAAAGTAAAATACTTTTTTATTAATTTTTCTTTTTTATTATTTTAATGGCTCTAAAAATAGCTGTCTAAAGTAAAAATATTAGTAATATATTGTATATTCATGTCATGAGTAAAATATATAACAACAGCACAACAGGAGAAGGGAAAGAGCTAGGAATATACTGCTGGAAGGTTCTGACACTATATACAAAGAGGTATATTATTTTAAGGTGGCTGCTAATGAGCTACAAATGCATTAATTTGTATATTATAAATCTGTTGGCAACCAATAAAAGTTTAGAACAGAAAAGGTATAAAAAGTAAGCCAATGGTGGCTGTAAAATGGATCATAAGATATATTTAATTATTCCACTAAGGCAGAAAAAGAAGAAAAGAAAGAATAGATAACAAAAATAGAAAACAGCTATCTATATGATAGTTTCTAAAGCAATTATATTATTAATAAAAGCTCCACTGATTATAAATGCTCTAAACTCACCAATTAAAATACAGAGATTATCCAATTATGTAAAGGAGATCAACTATAAGCAAAAACCTTGTCAAACTGAAAAGAGAAATAGACAAATCTGCAATGAAAATCAGAGATGTCAGCACTCTTCTGCCAGTAAATAAGAAAGAAAATTAGTGTGAAACAACACTAACACCCAACTCAAACAAATGGAAGTTTGCAGGATATGCCACTCAACAAAAGCAGAAAACACATTCTTTTCTAAAGAATAAGAAACATTCCCCCAAACAGACCCTGTTCTGGGCCACAGAGTGACCCTTAACAAATTTAAAAGAATAGAAGTCTCTAACCATCATGTAATTTATTCAAGAGGGATCCCAGACAGAGCTTACTAGGATTCCAACATGCAAAGGGAGCCCAGTGGTTTTCCATGACTATTCTGGTTTCAAAGCATGAGTTGCACATGCAGATAAAGGCGGGCAAAAAGCTTTATGATTCACTCTAAAGTTAATGCCCAATGTAGGAAATATATTTTTAGTTGTCACATCTCATCTCAGCTAGAAGGAAATGCCTGTACTTTGTCTTGCCTTGAGATATAGAGACAGAGAAAGGCAGTGTAAGATAGATTGGTGTCTTAGGATCTAAACTCGGGGCCTTCTGCTCCTCAGGCTCTGCTCTTTCCTGTTCTCTATCATATCACACAGCACGAGCAAGCGTGTGATGGTTCAGCCCTCAGGCCTTAAGGACCTAGAGAGCTGGGCTCAACCCTTGCTCCATTGTTTGCTAGCAATGTGATCATGGACATGTATTTACTCCATTTACTACAACTGCATTTGCTTCATCTGTCCCATAGGGGTAGCAACTATATCTATTTCGAATGACTTTGTGAGAATTAAGGGAGATGATGTCTGACAGTACTTAGCACAGGATGTATAGACCAGAGTAAACGCTCAGTAAAGAAAGTTATTATCCATTATTATTATTATCTCCAGGAAAGAAATGCTCCAGAGGATCTCTCCATGAGACTAAAACATTTTAAAAGTTATTTCTGTAAAATTGGAACCTAACAAGAAGCATAAAATGTATAGGTAAGAAAAAAATTAAATCTGCTGTGGTTTCCCATCTCCTCCATGGGAAGGTTAGCAGAATAATACAAAGTCAAAATATAGGGCTTCCCTTATTCAGGCTTTCTCACTAAGAAGCTGTCCCATCCCCGACCCACTAAATTGTTTTCCCTACCTGATTGTTGGTGCTTGGAACTCCTTTAACTGGAACCAAACACTGTCATTCAGAAACAGCAATATGGCTTAAAATACATACATTGCTGGGATGGGTAATGCACACGTATAGTTATTCAGTTTCTATTAAGGTACAGAGGCAGCTTTTATATAAGGGAGAGGAAGAAGGGCTTGGTTATGTGAAGAGCAGAGGATTAGGAGGTTCTCACTGGAAGGGAAAGCATTCTCCTGAACCCAAAGAGAAGAGAAAATGAGTAAAACTAGAAGGAACATGAAGGGCACACAGACCAGAGGTCTCCAAACACCAGTTAGCAAACCAAGTCATTAGAATCATATAGAGAGTTGGTTAAAAATCTAGATTCCTCAGCATCACCCAAGACATACTCGGTCTGAACCGGTTGGGGTAGGATGATGAGATTTTAACAAGTGGGAGGGACAGGATATGTGAATCATGGACCAGTACCAACTTTTGGCTTTACCAAGGAGGAAACTGAGACCAAGATGATGAAGGAGTTTTGCCCAGAGTTGTTTCACAGCTGTCTTCAACCCGCCTGGCTCAGCTGTGTGTGGGAATATGAGCAGACAGCGCCCCTTGCTTTCCAACCTGCCCTCATGTTTCATTGTCTTAGTCTGGTCTTTGCTGCAATAATAGAACAACAGACTGGGTAATTTATAAAGAAAAGGAATTTATTTCTCTCAGTTCTGGAGCCTGGAAAGTCCAATATCAAGTTGCTAGCACCTGGCATGAGCCTTCATACCTTTCATGGAGCAAGGCAGAAAGCCACGTGAGCTCAGGAGACAGACAAAGGGGGCTGCACTCCACACTATGGCATTGATCACCTCTCAGAGGTCATCTCTTAATACTGTCACCATGATAATTAAATTTCAACATGAGTTTTGGAGGGCATTTTGAAACCACACCATCCATCCAAGCATTTAACAAGTATGACAGTGTAGCTTTCTGTGATTCTAGTCTCTCTGTGCCACCCATGGTCACACTTCTGACAGGTTGGCTGAGCTAAGCCAAAACTCTTTTGTAAGTTCAACTTCTTGATATTGTACCCTCAACTTTTCTTCAAACAATAAAAGTATCACAGGTGGAAATGTCACATTCAGTCAATAGCTGGCGATCATGATTGGAACAGCACACACTAACAAGACGAAGTAGCAAGGGGCCAAAACAGAATCTAAAGGGAACAAAGTGACCTCGAACCAACAAGAAAATGCAGCCCAATCAACCGAGAAAATCAATGGGATGAAAATGGGCTGCTCAGAAAAATCAGTAAGGTGCAAATCAGCTGCATTCAAGCCCAGTAGCCTTGCTCTTCTCTCTGACCGCAAAGTTGAAACGCATCATTTCTGCTTCCCAAAGACAGCTCCTCATGCCCACCTTAGGCCCAAATGCTTATGCAGACCCCAAAATGCCCCATAGAGGTGCACAAACTTTTGGCTTCTCTACACCACATTGGAAAAGGAATTATCTTGGGCCACATATGAAATACATAAACATGAAAAAAAGCTGATAAGCAAAATACCAGACAAGATCTGTGCATAGTTTTCGTGAAATCTGACACAACAGATAAGCAAAAAAGTCCTCACATAATCTGCATTCAGCCTGTGAGCCATAGGTTGGATGCCCCTGAGCCTAAATCTTGTCACCACCTAAGAAAGACTTTTGCTCCCCTGTCACCACTTTTGCCCAGGACCTGATCATTCACACTTATGTGACTTCCAGAAACTGCTCCCCCTGCCTGCATCTGACCCTCATATACCTGGATGTCAAGTTCAGACAACCTACCTCCCTTTACCCCCTTATATGAATCCTCTCTCAACCAGGCAGGTCTCCTCGTTACCCCTCCCTGAAAAATCAAAGCTTTTTTTCAGATTTTTCCTTAGAACATCCGCTGTCCTCCAGTTCCTTTGGGTTGAACTGAAATACCCTCTTCTCCAGTAGGGCTTCCTGAGACACCAGCAGCCTCCAAAGATCTCCTCCCAGCACCAATGGAATCTGTGACTCCTACACGAAGCACCTGCCCACTTTCACCAGTCACAATGCAAGGGGAGGGGAGTTAGGGCAGTGAAGGATATTATTATTATTGGGACAACTGGCCTGGCCATGATTCCTCCAGAAACTTAATAATGTTCAAAAGTCCTGGAGGAAGGCAGCATATAGTGGAAAGTGTACTGGAATGAGAATTCTTCATCTCAGGGCTTTATCTCTGAAACAACATGGTATTATGGGAGATCTCTAAGGTTCCTCCGCATTCTAACCTTCTGGATCTCTAAGGCAATGATTGTGTTTTTTTAATACTACGTATTTCCCATAACACTTAGCTACTTGCCCTTACTTTTCTTTAACCTCTTAAGATTAGCTTTCCTCATTTATGGAAGGGGACTGATAATAGTACCTTCCTCATAGAAGTTTTGAGAGGCTTTAAAAAAAAATGCTGCCTGGAAAAATACTTAGAGCAGTCCTGGCACCAAGTAAAGGCTTAATAAATCAAGCTTTATTATTGTTTAAAAAATAGAAGGAGCATATTACATATCTGTTGAATAAATGAATAGAAAGAATATTTTTAAAACAACTACTGATAAAGGCAAAAAGGGAAATACAAGTAACATTTAATTGCTATTCAAATAACAAGGCGCATTATGTTTCTTATTTTCCTTTCCTTTACCTGAGCTAGAAATCCTCACTTATAACAGCCCTTCTGCATTCGTGTGGAAAGAAGGAGCTCAGAGCTGCTTCTGCAGCCAGCCCTGCTGGCCAGTGAGTCCCAGGAAAAGATGTCCTTACATACCCAAAATAGTACTCCTGGAAGTCAAAGCCACTACTCCTTTTGAGTACAGAAACCAAATGTCCCATTTAAAGAAGCTACACTTGCTTTAACCCAAGACATGAAGATAGCATTTCTTGAGAATAAAACGAGGTGAAGACTGCAGTTCAGAGTGCTCCTGATGTCCGACTGACAAGGTGTCAAAATGTCAGCAAGCTCGTTGAGTGAATCCTTTTCCTTCTCAAAGGAGACCCAGTTGTATTTCTCTGAGTCAGAAGATAGAGAAATCTCACCTATTTGGTACTCATTTACGCAGACGGCCAAGTCCAAATCAGGGGATGCATGCCCAAGGCTAGCCTCAGAGATGAGGGCACACCCTTCACTAATGAGAGGCAAGAAGAGCCCAGGCTCAGCCAATGGGAGAGTTTCTGGAGGAATCATGGCCAGGGCAGCTGTCCCAATAACTAAAGGACAAGACAGTCTTATCTTTAAAAAGGACTCAAAGGGCTGGGTGTCATGGCTCACACCTGTAATCAATCCTAGCTCTCTGGGAGGCCAAAGCAGAGGATCCCTTGAGCTCAGAAGTTCAAGGCCAGCCTAAGCAAAGCAAGACCCCTCTTAACTAAAAATAGAGAAATTATTCAGGCATGGTGGCAGGTGCCTGTAGCCCCAGCTACTCCGGAAGCTGAGGCAGGAGGATTGCTTGAGCCCAGGAGTTTGAGGTTACTGTGAGCTAGGCTGAGGCCCTGGCACTCTATTCTGTCTCAAAAAAAAAAAAAAAAAAAAGACTCAAGGAAATGGTATTAACCTATACAAAACAGAACAGAATAGGAATCTAGAAAATACAGCATTCCAGAATTCAAACAACCCTGACTAGATGTAGAGAGAGTGCTTCATATAATAAAAGAAATTTTTTATCACTGCTTATGATTCAAGACTTTTAAAGTGTTGCTTCAAATTCTACCCAAATATAAAAAAAATAAAAACAGCATGCTTCCTCCCTCTCCTTTAATGAAATTCAGCTAGGGCTGGGAAAGAGAGATCAGTGAAAGAAATACAGTGTGATTTTAAATGAAATTATGGGAAGGGAGGGGTGGGGGGGTTGGGATGGAGGGAGGGTAATTGGTGGGGCCACACTTATGGTGTATCTAAGAAGGGTACAGGCAAAGCTTACTAAATGTAGAATACAAATGTTTTCATACAATAACTAAGAAAATGCCATGAAGGGTATGTTAAACAGTTTGATGAAAACATTCCAGATTGTATATTAAACCAGCACATTGTACCCCTGGATTGCACTAATGTACGCAGCTATGATTTAAGAAAGAAAGAAAGAAAGAAAGAAAGAAAGAAAGAAAGAAAGAAAGAAAGAAAGGAAGGAAGGAAGGAAGGAAGGAAGGAAGGAAGGAAGGAAGGAAGGAAGGAAGGAAGGAAGGAAGGAAGGAAGGAAGGAAGAAAGAAAGAAAAAGAAAGAAAGAAAGAAAGAAAGAAAGAAAGAAAGAAAGAAAGAAAGAAAGAAAGAAAGAAAGAAAGAAAGAAAGAAAGAAAGAAAGAAAAAGAAAAAGAAAAGTAAGAAAGAAAAACATGCAGTTAGGACGTGATAGAGGTAAAACTTGATTCCAGATACTCTGGCTCTAGTGGCTGTATACTTCTATGTCAGATTATATCGACTTTTAAAACAAAGTTTATATGGGGCCATAACATTTCCAGTTTTCTTTGTCTTATGTGTACATAAGTATAAATTTGTGAAATTATTACTGTTTGTAGAGACCCTAAATACTTTGATGAAATAAGGGCAAGAATAGAATATGGGCCATCTTTACACAGATAAGGACCAAACCTATATTAACAAAACTGGTCTCTCCATTTTTGCCTTTATTTTTGTTACAAGTCTCTGTCTTTCAATTTTTCTCATCTTCCATGTCTATATCCCTTGTCACTTAAATTACCTGCTTAAAAAATTGTTTTATTTTGTTTTGCTTTGTTTTCTTCCACAGTCCCACCAACAGTGTAAGTGTTCTCTTCTCTTCACATCCACGCCAGCATTAGCAGCTTTGAGACTTTGTAATGTGGGCTATTCTCACTGGGGTTAGGTGATATTGCATGGTGGTTTTGATTTGCATTTCTCTGATGATCAGGGACCACAAGCATTTTTTCAAATGCTTGCTAGCCATATGTCTGCCTTCATCAGAGAAGGTTCTGTTCCTATCTCTTGCCAAAATATAGAAACAACCTAAATGCCCACCAACCCAGAAGTGGATTAGCAAGCTGTGGAATACTTTTCAGACATAAAAATGATGGAGATTTTACATCTTTTTATATTAACCTGGATAGAGTTGGGACACATTCTTTATAGTAAAATATCACAAGAATGGAGAAAAAAGAATTCAATGTACTCAATTCTAATATGAAGCCAGTAGATGATCTAATACATACCCACATAAGAGAAAAACAAATCAACTCAAGGTGGGGGATGGGGGAATGAAGGAGCAGGAAGGGGGCAGAGGTAAGGGAATGGGAGGTTAAGTTGTATGGCACATCTCTTGGGGGAGGGACACAACTATAAGAGGGACTTTAACCTAAAAAATGCAAACAGTGTATCCTAATTCTTTGTATCCTCAATGAACCTGAAGAATAAATTAAAAACGTTTTTTAGTGATGCATTTTTTTCACTTTTTTTGCCTTTTATTAAGTCATATATACATAGATCATGAATGTATTTATGTCTGTGTGGTATTCCATGTGTTGATTATTTGTACAAATTGGAGTGCTTACATCCAACTAATTAACATAGCTTTCACCTCATTTACTTAATCACTGTGTTAAGACATTTGTGTTCTATGCTTGATAGATTTGACTTATACCCTTGCAATATGCTCCATAGGTGTGGTCCCACCATCTACCCTCCCTCTATCAAACCTCCCTTTTCCATCTCCCTCCCTTTCTCTCCTTCATCCTGTGCTATAGTTCATCTTTCATATGAACGTGTGATTATAAATTGGTTTCATAATAGTATTGAGTACATTGCATATTTTTTTTCCATTCCTGAGATACTTTACTAATGGTGTATTTTTACAAAGAAATTATTTCTCTGTCTTTCAATGTTTCTCATCTTTCATGTCTGTATCCTTGGCCACTTAAATCATCAGGCTAAAAATATCTTTTTTGATACATGGTATACATTTTTTAAAGGAATTCTTTAGCTTTTCAATATTAATAACTCTTGAATTGTTTTCCTTTTAATGAATCCTTTAAAAAGGTGAGTATGTCATAAATACAGAGGTTGGAATTACTTTTACGAAACAGTATTATATCTTCTTCTTGGTGCTACTCTCCACTCTGTGACTCCACCAACTCAGTCTATATATATGACCTTTCCTTTTGGTCTGTGGGACTTTTTGGGTTCTGGCACCTCTGTTTGCTTTTCTGCAACCAGCCCTTGGCCTCTCAGAGGCAAATGCTATGTCATTCCACCTAGTCATACTTTCCATAGTTTTTCCCTTCCTTCCTGTAGTGGTCCTGTTTTTACTTGACAAACAGGTAGTCCTAAAAGTACTGTAAATATTTTTATTATCCCCAACCTTGTTTGTATATCTATACAATCTATAATTTCCCCTAAAGGCTGGCTAGTTAGAAGGAAAAGTTCTAAAAATAAAAAAATTATATCTGTAGAATTATAATTTCTCACTTCTTCCTTGCCATAATATTGTTCATTCCAAATTTCTGCTACATTATCTATAAAAGGAGGCCATATAAATTATAGGGAAAGAAAAAATAAGTTCTCATCCACCATTGTAATTAATTCTCAACTTATTGTGACCATACTGGAGTGTAAAAACTTTGGATAAAGATTTATAAAAAAGTGTTATAATTTTTTTCATTGAAATGTTTGCTTTAAAAAAATTTTTTTTACTAAATCATAGCTGTGTACATTAATGCAATCATGGGGTACAATGTGCTGGTTTTATATACCATTTGAAATATTTTCATCAAACTGGTTAACATAGCCTTCATTGCATTTTCTTAGTTATTGTGTTCAGACATTTATATTCTACACTTAGTAAATTTAGCATGTACCCTTGTAAAATGCATCGTAGATGTGCTCCCACCAATTACATATTATAATTTTTGAAAATACATACATATCTCCATGATTTTTAATAAGATTATAAATCGTATAGATAGATTATGTTTACATTTCCAGTTGTAGAAGAGCTTGCTCATATACTTGCTTTCAGTATGTTTTCTCAAACATTTTATGACCATAAAGAGCTATTTATAAGAGCTATTTCTCACTTCTTTCTTTAATAAATTTTTTATTTTGAAATTATTTTATGTAAATAGAAGTTGCAATTAATAAATAGTTTCCATTTTCTGCTTAACAATTTTTGATTTCCCCTAATGTCATCATGTTACAGCACCATGGATCATTTATCAAAATTAAGAACCCAGCTTTGAAACATTACTGTTGTGAGTTGAATTGTGTCCACACCAAACCTATGTTCAGTTCCTAATCCTTGTGATATATGAATGTGATCTCATTAGGAAATAGAGTCTTCGTGGATGTAATCCAGTTAGGAAGAGGTTAAACTGCATCAGAGTAAACCCTAATCCAATGACACAAGGGGCACTACCAAAGTTTTGAGGTATATAAAAATTAAGAAATGTAAAATCATTTTGATTACTGTATTTTCTTAAAATAATCACCATGACATTCTATGCACTTTTCCATTCCATAAACTATTTTTGAAAATGCTCTTTCCATTTATTTTCCTTGATGCTATAAGTTCACTTTTGTAGGCATGAATAGCTTCTTTAGGAGAACATTCTTCCACACATATAATTTGTGTATATGTGGAGACAGCTTTGGCTCTGGGGTTTCTTCTTATAAGGACATTGATCCTATTAGAGTAAAATCTCACCCTTATAATTTTATTTAACCTTAATTAGCTACAGAAAAGAGCTTTGCAAATACTGTCATGGGGATTAGGGCTTCTCCTAGAGTTTTGGGGAGAAACATACTTCAATCCATGAAATAACAGTGGCTATGGGAGCAATCCTTCCTCAGTCAAGCCTTCAGGTGAAACCACACCCTCATTTACAATATGATTTGAGTCTTAGGAGAGACCTTGAAACAGAATACCTAGCTATCACACACAAGAGGTTTTCATATCCATTATGCCTTCCCATTGTAAGGGTAAGAAAGAAATTCAAAATAGAATGCTACCACACTTATCAATTACCTCAATAAACGTTAATGGCTTGAATTCCTGAAATCCTGTGGGATATAGCAAAAGCAGTCCTGAGAGGAAAATTTACTGTTTTAGATGCCTACATGCAAAAACTAGAAAGAGAATGCATCAAGAAACTCACAAGCTGTCTTATGGAACTGGAAAAAGAAGAATAATCTAAGCCTAAACCCAGCAGAAGAAAAGAAATATCAAAAATTAATGAAATTGAAAACAAAAATTGAAGAGATCAATGAAACTGAAAAAGAAAAGAATCATTCAGAAAATTAATGAAACAAGGAGTTGTTTTTTTAAAAAAATAAATAAAATAGATAAAACTTTGGCCAGACTAACTAGAAATAGAAAAGTAAAAATCTCTAGTAAACCAAATCAGAAATGATAAAGGAGAAATTATATCTGATGCCAGAGATACAAGAGATTATCTTTGAATACTACAAGAAACTCTATGCCCAGAAATTTGAATATGTGAAGGAAATGGATCAATATTTGGAATCACACCTTCTCCCTAGACTTAGCCAGGAAGAAATAGATCCCCTGTACAGACCAATTTCAAGCACTGAGATCAAAGAAACAATAAAAAATCTCTCAACAAAAAAAATGCCTTGGTCCAGATGGCTTCACACCAGAATTCTATCAAACCTTCAAGGAAGAGATCCTGAAGAAATTATTCCAAAAAATTGAGGAGGAAGGAATCTTCCCCAACATGTTCTATAAAACAAACATCACCCTGATACCAAAACCAGGAAAAGACCCAAATAAAAAGGAGAACTTCAGATCAATTTCGCTAATGAATATAGATGCAAATATTCTCAACAAAATCCTAGCCAAATACAGCTTATCATCAAAAAAGTCATACATCATGATCAAGTAGGTTTTATCCCAGGGATGAAAGGCTGGTTTAATATACACAAGTTCATAAACATAATTCACCATATCGGCAGAGGCACAAACAAAGACCATATGATCTTCTCAATAGATGCAGAAAAAGCATTCAATAAAATGAATTAGAAAAATTCATCGTTTTTTAGTTAGAACACTGAAGAACACTTAGTGGCACATTTCTTAAACTGCTCAAAGGTATCCATGACAATCCACAGCTAATTTTACTGAATGGAGTAAAACTGAAAGGTTTTCTACTTAGAACTGGAACCAGACAAAGTTGTCCTCTATCACCACTACTATTCAACATAGTGTGGGAACACAGTTCTAGCCAATACAATCAGGCAAGAGAAGGAAATAAAGTGCATCCAAATGGGAACAGAGGAGATAAAACTCTCCCTCTTTGCTGATGATATGATCTTATACTTAGAGAATTCCAAAGACTCAACCACAAGACTCCTGGAAGTCATCAAAAACAACAGTAATGTCTCAGGATATAAAATCAATGTCCACAAGTCAGTAGCCTTTGTATACACCAATAATAGCCAAGATGAGAGGCTAATTAAATACACAACCCACTTCACCATAGCTTCAAAGGAAATGAAATACCTAGAAATATACCTAACAAAAGAGGTGAAGGACCTCTATAAAGATAATTATGAAACCCTAAGTAAAGAAATAGCAGAAGATATTAACAAATGGAAGAACATACCATGCTCATGGCTGGGAAGAATCAACATTGTTTAAATGTCTATACTTCCCAAAGCAATCTACCTATTCAATGCCATTCCTATTAAAATACCAACATTGTACTGTTAAGACTGGGAAAAAATAATTCTTCATTTGTATGCAACCATAAAAACCCCATATATCTAAGACAGTTCTTAGTAATAAAAACAAAGCCAGGGGCATCAGCATATCAGAATTTAGGCTATACTACAAGGCCATAGTGGTCAAAACAGCATGGTATTGGCACAAAAATAGAGATACAGACATTTGGAATCTAAAAGAAAACTAGGAAATGAAACTAACATCTTAAAGCCACCTAATCTTTGATAAATCAAACAAGAACATACACTGGGGGAAAGAATCCCTGTTTTATAAATGGTGCTGGGAGAAGTGGATATCCACATGTAAAAGACTGAAACTGGACTGCACTTTTCTCAACTCACAAAAATTGATTCAACATGGTAAAAGACCTAAATTTAAGGCATGAAATGATTAAAATCCTCCAAGAAAATCCTCCAAGAAAAACACTTGAAGATATCGGCCTGGGGAAAGACTTTATGAAGAAGTCTGCCATTGCAATTGCAACAACAACAAAAATAAACAAATGAGACTTAATTAAACTGAAAAGCTTCTGTACAGCTAAGGAGACAACAACAAAAGCAAAAAGACAACCCACACAACAGAAAAGGATATTTGCATATCTTGAATCAGACAAAAAGTTGATAACTAGGATCTACAGAGAACTCAAATTAATCCATGTGAAAAAAGCCAACAATCCCATATATCAATGGGCAAAAGAGATGAAGACAGATGAATGTCTAGCAAACATGAAAAAATGGTAATCATCCCTAATTATTAGAGAAATGCAAACAAAACCACCCTCAGATATCATCTAATCTCAGCAAGAATGGCCCACATCACAAAATCTCAAAACTACAGATGCTGCATGAATGTGGAGAGAAAGGAACACTTTTACACTGCTGGTGGGACTGCAAACTAATATAACCTTTTTGGAAGGGGTATGGCGAATCCTCAAAGAATTCAAACTAGACCTCCCACTTGATCCTGCAATCCCATTATCAGACATCTACCAGAAGAAAAAAATCCTATTACCATAAGGACACTTGGACTAAACTGTTTATTGCAGCTCAATTTACAATTGCCAAAATGCGGAAACAGCCTAAATGCCCACCAACCAAGGAATGGATTAATAAGCTGTGGTATAGGTATATCATGGAATACTATTCAGTCATTAAAAAGATGGAGACTTTGCATCTTTTGTATTAACCTGGATGGAAGTGGAACACATTATTCTTAGTAAAGCATTACAAGAATGGAGAAGCAAGAATCCTATGTACTCAATTCTGATATGAGGACAATTAATGACCTAGTACACAGTGTGGGGTGGGGGATGGGGAGACCAGAGAGAAGGAAGGAGGGAGGAAAGAGGGCAAACGAGAGAGCAGAGAGGAGGAAGGAAGGAGAGGGATGTGACACACCTTTTTGTGGGTGGGACACAGTTATAAGAAGGACTTAACCTAACAAATGCAATCAGTGTAATCTGGTTATTTGTCAATAAATCCCCAACAATTAAAAAAAAAAAGAAAAAAATTCGAACATTTATTTATTTCTTTTCTTTATTAAAGCATTTTTTCTAGAGAGTGAGAGGTAAACTCTATGAATGTGTAGGGGTTTGTAATGTCAGCTACATGTTTTTTAAAAATATTTTTTCATTATATCATAACTATGTACATTACTGCATTTATAGGGTACAATGTGCTGATTTTACATACAATTTGGAATGTTTACATCAAACTGACTAGCATATCATTCTCTTCACTAATTTAATTATTGTGTTTTGACTTATATACTCTACTATTAATATATTTGATATGAACAATTGCAATATGCACAGTAAGTGAGGTCCCACTGATTACCCCCCTCCACCAGTTCTCCCCTCCCCTCCTCTTGCTCTCCTCTTCTCTCCTTTCTGGGTTATAATTGTGTTTTATCTTTTGTATTTTTTCTACTAGGTGTATATCCAGATGACTAAAAATCACTTTGCAACAAATCACTTTACTTTTCACTTGCACAAGAATGTTTATTGCAGCCCAATTCATAATTGTCAAGTCATGGAAGCAGCTCAAATGCCCATCAAGCCATGAAGGATTAACAAATTGTGGTATATGTGTACCATGGAATATTATGCAGCCATTAAAAATGAGGGAGAGTTTGAAATATGCCTGAGTCATCTGTGGATCTTTTAACATATGCAGATTCACCTGTGGATCCTGTAAAAAAAAATGATGGAGACTTTACCTCCTTTTAGTTACCTGGATGGAGCTGGATCATATTTTTCTTAGTAAAGTATCTCAAGAATAGGAAAAAGAAACTCTAATGGACTCAATACTATTATGAAATCAATATATAATCACCCACACTTTCATATGAATTCAGACATTTAGATTGGTCTGTGCAACCAAGTATCTGAGGGAAATAACTTTGAAGACTGTAAATGAGAGAAACTCAAAGTAGAAATAATTGTTTCATTCAGGTATATGTTCTATCAAAAACGGCAATAACAACATTTTTCATTGTTTTATGGTTTTAGTTCTCACTTGCGTGAGATCAATGTTCAAGCACTTATCAGCAAAATTTTTGTGGATTCTGTCAGCATAAAACGTTTCCAGTCGTACTGTGCTTTGAAAATTTCAGGAAGCTGGGACTAAGAAATAAAGTACTAGACCAAATTTCAGCAACTTCCCTTTATTTCCTCCCTTCTCTTCACCATATAACCTATCCTAGACAGTAAGTTATATTTTCCCAATGATTTGCTTCATCTCAAGATTTATTACACAAATTTCTCCATATTTTCCTTCTGATTGCTTCTGACTTTGAACATCTACCTCAGTTACAAGAGACCAAGAGAAAACCTGTTGAGAAAGTCACTTTATCATTTCAGAGGCACAGCTAGGTGAAATTTCATTAGACTTCATTAGACACATTTGGTATTAATTGCAGCCTAATTTTATCTAGCCTTTGTTTTATCCAGCCTTTGCCATGTAGCTAGGTAGAAAAGGGACAAGAAAGGACAAAGTTCTTGAATTTAGAAATGGACATTTATAATGTCTAATTTTTCTAAAGTGTTTATTTTCTTACAACTTGTTTTAATTTCTATCAATCAGACTACTCATATGGAAGTACAGTATGAAAAATTCCAGCAAGCACTCTGATGGAGTCATTTTGGCTCATTGGCTTTTCCATGTACTTATACATGTAATTAGGAAGAAATGGACTTATGATGTAATCTCCCACATCAAACATGGAAGATTAAAAGCCATTTCCCCAAGCTGAGTAGACACATATATCCATCAGAATAAAAAATAATTACCATGCACTGAGAAGCCACTTGTAATTTTCCACCAAATGTTTAAAATCATTTAAACCAATATTTTTCAAGCTCATTTGATGACTTAGATTTATTTTCTTTCACATTATCATTTACATTGGAAAATTAATTTTCAAAGGCCTCCATTTTGTTAAACATTTTCATAGATATGGAATATGTCTAAATTTGTGTTTATCTTTGCCCATCTTGACGTCAACAAAACTTTCATGGCAAATTCAGCTTGGAACAATGTAACTTCCTTAGTATTCCTTTGACATAGTTTGATTAAACGTGCATGCTAAATAAACAATACCTGGTAACATATTTCTTCTTCTTTTAGATGAAGACCTAAAAATTATTTTTACTCAATCACATTTATGTGACAAATATTTTAAAATGTGAAACATGAACCTATTTGAATTCTCAGGGTGGCAGTTTATAGTTCCCTTTATTTATTCTGTGATATTTTATGGTTAATTCTGTAACTTCCTTTGTTATCCATATTGTAACATGATAAGGAAGTAGCAACCAAAAAATAACCTCAGCTTTTATAATGACTTCTCCTTTTGGGTATCATGAACTCAATTTTACACTCTTCTCTTTTCCAAAATACAGATCTGTTTTCATGCATGGATATGCTTTGGAAGGCCTATAAAAAAGGACCCAAAAGCAGTGTGTCACTCATATTTCTGCTCCTGCACAGCCCAAACAACTATACCCAATCCCTGCTGGTCCTGCTCCCTCTATTCTCCTATAATTTTACTTTCTATTATCTAGGATTAAGCATCTTCATTTTAACTTGGATTTCATCTTTCCCTATAAGGTACTAATAAAATACCATGTAAGATCATTCTCTGGCTCAGTGCCCATAGCACAATGGTTATGGCACCAGCCACATACACTGAGGCTGGAGGGTTCGAACCTGGCCCAGGCCAGCTAAACAACAATGACACTTGCAACAAAAAAATAGCCGGGTGTTGTGGCAGGAGCCCGTAGTCCCAGTTACTGTGAGGCTGAGGCAAGAGAATCACTTAAGCCCAGGAGTTTGAGGTTGCTGTGAGCTGTGACACCATGCCATTCTACTGAGGGTGACATGGTGAGAGACTCTGTCTCAAAAAAAAAAAAAAAAGATCATTCTCTAACAATTAGATTTTCCATATCCTTCAAGTAAACATGATGATAAACATTATTTTAAAATTTTTGTGGTGCATTTATCCCTGTAAATCACTATGGGTTAAATTCTCATTTGCCTTTAAAATAACTTTCTAAAATGTACATTGAATTTATCATGCCTGATTAAATTCTTTAAAGTCTTCAAATTACTGTTAGAATAAATTCTCAACTCTTTTGCTTGTATGTTGCCTCTGTCTATCTCAAGTTGTTCTTTCTCCCAAGATGTAGCACAAGGTAGGCTAGCTTCAGAACTGAGAATAAATTAGGGAGTCAGGTAGAAGGGGGAAAGGTTATAAGATCCTGTAGGTAAAATGATCAGACTGACAAAAAGTGGATAGCTTTGTAAACAATCATGAGCTCAACCAGCGGTTATTGAAGAAAATTACCAGTTTGTTTGCTTGTACATTCCAGTAACAAACTAGGTCAGTAGAATTCAAGGAAGAGTGCTTATTCATTCCTCTATTTCTGCAACAATGCCCTAGATCTTGTATATATCTCATGCTCAGTAAGTGAGTAGATGAGTGAACAAAGGCAGGTGATATCATTAGGAGGAAAAACAGTGTAATAAAACTACTGTGGAGGAGGATCAGAACTGAGAAGTAAAAAGAACTAGTACCAGAATGCTCATCAAACCACCCCAAACACCCTCAAAATATACTTAGACATATAATGCAAACTTTCAACATCATATGGTAAAACATCTGCCCCAGTAAAAAACACTTGGTGGTTTTACATCAAAACCAAGATCTAACCCTGTGACATTGCAGAATAGGGTAATTAAGACTTTTAGTGTAGTATTCTTGGCAAGTGGCAGAATAATTCTTCTCACTGCTTCTATCTTATTATGGGTTCAAATCATTAACATCATATAACATTTCTCAGAAAGATATGAAATTCTATCTTGCTATATTTTGTTTCTCCAGATTTTGGAAGATGTTATTGTCATCAGAATCTTTTGTCTACTGTGGTAATTTATATCCTACTACTGGATTCCTGTTTTCTCACCAGTTCTAGTGAGTTCTGAGGGATAAATGACCTTGGGGCTTCCATCCTTTCTTTGTCTTACTTACTACCCAAAATACCTACTTCTGAGGGAAATACAACATGCAAAAATAATTTTGGAAGTCCAGTAAATATATCCTGTTAATAAAGGTGTCATAAAAATATGATTCTTTTTTAAATTTTGGAATATTATGGAAAGTACAAATCTTCTGGTTACATAAATTGCTTTTGTACAGTTTGAGACAAAGTTATAAATGTGCCCCTCACTCAAATAGTGTGCGTTGTTCCTATTAGGTGTGAATTTACATCTTCCTGCCTGCCCCCTCCCAACTGCTTGCTTTCTGTTGAGTTTTACTATCAAATGTGCACACGGGTGTTGATCAATTAGTTCTAATTTAACAGTGAGTACATGCAGTATTTGTTTTCCCATTCTTGTGAAACTTCACTTAGAACAGTGGTTCTCAACCTGTGGGTCGTGACCCCTTTGTAACAATGAAAATACATCCTGCATACCAGATATTTTCATTACAATTCATAACAGTAGCAAAATTACAGTTATGAAATAGCAACAAAACTAATTTTATGGTTGGGGGTAACCACAACATGAGGAACTGTATTAAAGGGTCATAGAGTAAGGAGACATTAAGACGGTTGAGAACCACTGACTTAGAATAATGAGCTCCTGGGCAGCACCTGAGGCTCAATGGGTAGGGCACTGGCCCCATATACGAAGAGTGGTGGGTTCAAACCCGGCCCTGGCTGAACTGCAATAAAAAATAGCCGTGCATTGTGGCCAGCGCCTGTAGTCCCAGCCACTCAGGAGGCTAAGGGAAGAAAATTGTCTAAGCCCAGGAGTTGGAGGTTGCTGTGAGCAGTGTGACACCCCAGCACACTACCGAGGGCTATAAAATAAGCCTCTGTCTCTACAAAAAAAAATAAAATAAAATAAGAAGAAGAAGAATGAGCTCCAGTTCCATCCAGGTTGGTTAAAAAGGTATTAGTTCACCATTTTTTTCATGGCTGAGTAGTACTATCTGATAAACATATCCTACATTTTATTAATCCACTCATGTATTGATGAGCACTTGGGTTGGTTCCCATCTTTGTGATTGTGAAGTGTGCTGCAATAAATATTCAAGTAGACATGTCATTTTGACTAAAGAAAAATTTTCCCCCCTTTGGGTAAATACCCAATAGTGGGATTGTTAGATTGTTCTACTTTTAGTTCTTTGAAGTATCTCTATGTGACTTTCCATAGAGGTTGTACTAGTTTGCCAATAGTGTATAAGTGTTTCTTTATCTCCACATACACATCAGCATCTCGGGTTTGGAATTTTTTTAATAAAAGCCATTCTCACTTGAGTTAGGTGATACTTCATTGTGGTTTGATTTGCATTTTCCTGATGGTTAGAAATGTTGAGCAATTTTTCACATGTTTATTGGCCATTAGAGTATCTTCTTATGAAAAACTTCTCTCCACATCTTTTGCCCACTTTTTTAATGGGGTTGTTTGATATTTTCTTGCTGATTTGCTTGAGTTCTTTATAGATTCTAGTTATCAGTCCTTCATCGGATCCATAGAATGACAATATTTTTTCTCATTGTATAGGTTATTTATTTGCTCAGTTGATTGTTTCCTTGGCTGTACAGAAGCTTTTTAATTTAATCAGGTCCCATTTGTTAATTTTTATTATTGCTTATATTGCCTTTGGAGTCTTCTTCATAAATTCTTTGCCTACACCAATGTCTATCTGAATAAGAATTTTCCCAAAAAAACAAAAATAAAAAAAAAAGAATTTTTCCAACATTTTTTTCCTAGAATTTTTCTTACTGTATGCACTAAGTTTAAGCCTTTTTCATCATGAATTAATTTTCATGCGTGGTGAGAGGTGCAGATCCTATTTCAATCTTCTATATGTGGCTATCCAGTTTCTCAGCAACATTTATTGATCAGGGGTTCTTTTCTCCAGTATATGTTATTGTCTGCTTTGTTGAAGATCAGATGGAAATATGAGGATGGTTTTAAATCTGGGTTTTCTGTTCTAATCCCTTGGTCTATCTCTCTGTTCTTGTGCAAATATCATGCTATTTCGTTTACTATAGCTTTATATTATAGCTTGAAATCTGGCAAAGTGATGCCTCTCAATTTGACCTTTTTGCTTAAGACTGCTTTGGATATTCAGACTCTTTTCTGATTCTATATGAAGCATAGGATTATTTTTTCTAGATCTATGAAAAATGACATTGATATTTTAATGGGGATCGCATTGGATCTGTAGATCACATTGGATAGTATAGACATTTTAATAATGTTGATTCTGTCCATTTATAGGCATGATATATTTTTCCTTTTGTTTACATCCTCTGTGATTTCCTTCCTCAGTAACTCAGATTTCTCCCCATAGAATTCTATAACCTCTTTAGTTATATATATTGTTAGGTATTTTAGTTTTCTTATAGCTATTGTCATAAGTATTGAGTCTTTGATTCTAAGTTTGACACTTGTTGGTATATAGGAAGGCTATTGATTTTTGTATACTAATTTTGTATCCAGAGACTCTGCTCAATTTATTTATCAATTCCAGGACTCTCTTTGGAGACTTTCTAGATATATGATCATATCATCAGCAAAGAGCAATAGGTTGGTCCCTTTTTTCCCCATTTGGATACCCTTGATTTCATTCTCTTGTCTGATTGCTTTGGCTAGGACTTCTAGCACTATGTTAGATATTAGCAGTGACAGTGGGAAACCTTGTATAATTCTAGATCTAAGTGGGAATGCTTTCAGGTTTTCCCCATTAGTATGAAGTTGACTTTGGGTTTGTAGTATATTGCTTTTATATATGAGGTATGTTCCATCTATGCCTAATTTGTGAAGAGTTCTTATCATAAAAGTGTGTTGTGGGCGGTGGAGCATGATGGCTGAGGGGATGACGGCTTGCTGGAGCCAGCTTTCAACAGCAGCTCCAGTCCAAAGGGAGAGATAATGACTAGAAATAACCCAACAAAGATGAAGGAGAGGAGCTGAACTGAGAGAAGAGATACTTAGTTGCACGTCTTCCCTGCTGAGGCAAGCTTTGACTCCAAGGAAACAAATTTCAGAGGGAATTGCTAGAAGCTGGGAATCCTTCTCCAGAAAGCCCCTGTGGTGAGCCCAGGAATTCCTTTGTCTGGCAGGAAGTTTGAACAAATATTTTCCTTGCCACCTTGAAACCCCAGTCTACCCTTCCCCACTGACCTGGCTGTCTAGAAGTCCAATCCATGCGCAGACCAGAACACCTGCACTTCCTGGCTAGGACTGGGCATTGCATGGATGAAGGCAGTGCAGCTGTGCTGTATCTGTGAATTCAGTAACAGTACAGAAAGACATAGAGGGAAAGGTGACTGACCTGGCCCTGAGGAAGTATATCTCAGCAGCAGGAGGAGGCTTGGGTCTCTGCATTATGGGTGAGATCCGGGAACTGCTGAGGTTCACAAACCCCCCCTCCTACCCAACATCAGCATTAATAGAGTGATTTGGCTGGGGTCTAATTTTGGTGAATCATATCCCCAACTCTGTGGTCTGCCAGAGGGAACCAGACCTTGCCCTATAGGGATACCAGAGCTACAGAACAGTGGCAACAAAGATGTGGTGGCTGAGGGAGAAATTCTGCTGTCAGGATATCCTCAGGTTTAGATTGAGCTCAGGTGGAACTTTCTCCAGCTGCCATTGAGCACCTGAGCCTGGCAGGCTTCAGCATATCCTGCTGGATGCTGGCAGAGGATGATAACTATGAGGAGGAGGCAGCAACCATACTTTGACTATGACAGGCACATAGCCCTGGCATATTTGTTTATTGGACAGAAATGGGCCACAGAGACTGGCTTAACAGAGACTGCTGGTGGAGCTACTAGAGACTGGAGTTACCAGAGTCTGGTGGTGAAGGGTGAGCAGGGTGGGGAATGAGGCATCAACCCTCTTGCTCCAAACCTTCCACTCAATGGGCCTTTTTGATTCCTCAGAGCACCAGAGGTGCTCAAGTCACACTTGAGCTACCAGGAGACTCCTATTATCTTATTGCTGGAGACATTTTGAACCCTCCAGAGAGAGGGTGGGTGCTGTTCAGAAAAATTGGTTTGGAACTCTTGAACTGGACAAATCACTTGAGGAACTTCCAAGGTGATACCCTGGTTTAGTTGTAGTGAAAAAGGCTTGATTTTCCTCTTCCAGGTATTACCTGTGGGGAATGGGATGTCCTAGTTGCTTGTATTTCTCCAAAGCTGAGACTGCAATCCAGAGTCACTGATTCAATAGGATTGGACACAGATCAGCCAAATACAAGTCAGAACCATCTACCCCGACTACACCAAGCAGGCCTCTGGAGTCACAGACTATATAGTACAAGGCAGGTCCTTTGCAAAATTGTAGAGGAAAAGCTGCAGTCATGAGTCCCAGTTCCTTGGTGAAGGACTGGTCAACCACAACCCCAGAAGACTCTAATCCAATTTCACCTTATCTGCTCATCTAGCTAAATGGAAAAACAATTATGGGACAGAGTCAGCAAAAAACTCTGGCAACATGAATAATCAGAAGAGTTCAACTCCCCCAAGGAATGACAAATCAGTCAAACCAGAGGATCCCATGCACAAACAGATGGCTGAGAATTAGATTGATTTAGAATTTGGATGGCAAATAAGATCAACAGAATGGAAGTAAAGTTGGAGGGAGAAATTCTAGGAATAATTCAAAAATGTCTCAAGAATTTGGGCGGTGCCTGTGGCTCATCTAGTAGTACACTGGCCCCATATACCGAAGGTGGCGGTTCAAACCCGGCCTTGGCTGAACTGCAAAACAGAAAATTAGCCAGGCGTTGTTGGTGGGTTCCCTTAGTCCCAGCTATTCAAGAGGCTGAGGCAAGAGAATTGCCTAAGGAAAGGAGTTGGAGGTTGCTTTGAGCTGTGTGATGCCAAGTCACTCTATCAAGGGCAATAAAGTGAGACTCTGTCTCTACAAAAAAAAATAAAAACAAAAAGTCTTAAGAATTTAACGAATTCAAAGACAAAATCACCCAATAGTTAGACACACTGAGAAAAGAAGTTGCAGCCTTCCGAGATATGAGAAATGCAGTAGAATCTCTCAGTAACAGAATGGAGCAAGCAGAAGAAAGGATCTCCGATAATGAAGACAAAGCTTTTGAACACTCTCAAATGCTCAAAGAGGAAGAGAAGTGGAGAGCAAAAATGGACCATTCTCTCAGGGAGCTTTGGAATAACTTGAAGAAAACCAATATTCGCCTTATAGGGATCCCTGAAGGTGACGAAGTAGCTTTGCAAGGCACAGAGGCTCTTCTTCATGAGATTATGAAATAGAACTTTCCAAACATGCCAAGAGATTCTGAAATTCAGATAGCAGACAGTTCCAGAACCTCAGCACAACTCAACCCAAACAAGACATCCCTCAGGCACATCATAATTAACTTCACTAAAGTTAATATGAAGGAGAAAATTTTGAAAGCAGTAGACGTAAAAAAACCATAATGTTCAAGGGGAAGAATATTAGAATGACTGCAGATCTCTCTGATGAAACCTTTCAAGATAGAAGAGGGTGGTCATTGAATTTTAAACTCCTAAAACAAAATAACTTTCAAACCAGGATCCTGTATCCAGCTAAACTGAGTTTCATTGATGATGGAGAAACTAAATACTTTAATGACATTCACGTGTTGAAGAAATTTGCCATAACCAAACCATTTCTCCAGGATATTCTCAGACCTATCTTCCACAATGACCAGAGCAATGCTCCTCCACAAAAGTAAACTCACTTTGAAACTTTTGATCAAATTCCATCTTCCACAATGGTGAAAGGATTGAAAATGTCCACTGGTCTCTTGAAAAATTTGATACCCAAAATTCTACCAGGCCTATCAAGATTCTCAATTAATGTGAATGGCTTAAATTGTCCTCTAAAGAGGCACAGGTTGGCTGACTAGATACAAAAACTCAGGCCATATATCTATTACATACAAGAATTTCATCTTACCTTAAAAGATAAATACAGACTCAGGGTGAAGGGATGGGCATCTATATTCCAGACAAATAGAAATTAGAAAAAAGCAGGTGTTGCAATTTTATTTGCAGATACAAGAGGCTTTAAACCAACAGAAGTAAGGAAAGATAAGGATGGTCATTACGTATTTGTTAAAGGCAAGACTGAATATGATGAGATTTCAATTATTAATATTTATGCACCCAACCAAAATGCACCTCCATTTATAAGAAAAACTCTAACAGACATGAACAACTTGATTTCCTCCAGCTCCATAGTAGTCAGAGATTTTAACAACCCTTTATTAGTGTTGGATAAATCCTCCAATAATAAGCTAAGCAAAGAAATCTTAGATTTAAACTTAACCATTCAACATTTGGATTTAACCAAATGTTCATTCAACCAAATGTTGAACGGTTAAGTTCTCATTCAGCCCACAGAACATACTCTAAAATCAATCACATCTTAGGTCACAAATCTAATCTCAGCAAATTTAAAAGAATAGAAATTATTCCTTGCATCTTCTTGCACCATCATGGAATAAAAGTGAAACTCAGTAACAACAGGAATCTGCATACTTATACAAAAACATGGAAGCTAATAACCTTATGCTGAAGGATAGCTGGATCATAGATGAGATTAAAAAGGAAATTACCAAATTTTTGGAACAAAACAATATTGAAGACATGAATTATCAGAACCTCTGGGATGCCACAAAGGCAGTCCTAAGCAGGAAATTTATAGCACTGCAAGCCTTCCTCAGGTGAACAGAAAGAGAGTATGTTAACAACTTAATGGATATATACAGAATGGATGCTTTGTATTCCTGTGTTGTTTGTAATATCTCTTTTTCATGTCTGATTGAGCTGATTAGAGTCCTTTCTGTTCTATTTTTCATTAATCTAGCAAAATATTTGTCAATTTTATTGATCTTTTCAAAGAATCAACTTTTCATTTCATTAATCTTCTGTATAATTCTTTTGTTATTTATTTTGTTTAGTTCTGTTTTGAAGAACTATTCATTATTTCTTTTCTTCTATTGGGCTTTGGGTTAGTCTGTTCTTTTTTTCTAATTCCTTGAGATGATTCATTAGATCTTTGTTTTTTTTATCTTTCTGGGTTTTTTGATGTAGGAATTTAAGGCTACAAATTTTTTCTTAACTGCTTTTATAATTTGTGTCCTCTTGGTCATTTAGTTCAGAGAATCATGATTTCCATCTTAATTTCCTTCTTGTTCCAATAAGAAGTTTTAGTAGTAGGTTGTTCAGTAGTAGGTTGTTTAATTGTCATTACTATGTGTAGAATTGTTTCTACTAAAGTTGATATCTAATTTTATTCCACTGTTGTCTAAGATAAATGATTTAAGATCTAGTTTTTTTAATTTGTTGAAACATGTTTTTTGACCTAAGATGTGATCAATCTTGTGGAGTGTTCTGTATGTTGATAAGAATGTGTATATTGAGTAGTTTGGTCTTTAAATGTCTGTTAGGCCTATTTGCTCTAGAGTCTCATTTTTAAGTCTTAAGTTTCTTTATTTTCTGCTTAGAGATCTGTTCAGTTCTATTTTGTGGGGTATTGAAGTTCCTACTATTAAAATGTTGCTGTTTATCACTTTGTTTAGAACTAGTAGGTTCCACTTTATAAATCTGGGTGCCCTTGTGCTAGGAGCATAAATTTTAGGTTTGTATGTCTTCTTGTTGAATTGTTAATTTCACCATTATTTAATGACCATTTTTGTCTTTCTTTTTCTTTTTCTTACCTATGTCTTCCTTTATTGTGTTGCATTGAAGTCCATGCTCTCTGATATAACAATGGCTATACCAGCTTTCTTTTAATTTACATTTGCATGGAATATTATTTTTCATCCTTTTTTTTCTTGAGTGTGAATGAATCCTGGTGGAGTAGATACATTTCCTGGAAACGGAAGATGCCTGGCTTGTATCTTTGTAAGCAAACCTGTCTCTTGTGAAGCATATTCAATCCATTCATATTTATTGAAAAACTGCTAACTGGGATGGATTTCTGTTCATCCTTTTGAATAGAACTTCACTTCTTTGTTTTACTTCTTGAGCCATTGTATCTGGGCTCTAAATTGTAGCATTTGCATGGTTGTAAACTGATCGGTATCTATTATGCTGATCAGTGCATGTATAATGCAGATGTGAATAATTCTTAAAGGGCAGATCTGGTTTTGAGAAACTCCCTCAGTGTTTGTTTGTCTGAGAAAGTCTATATTTCGCCAAGAAACTTAGTTAGCTCTAACCCTTCAGGAGAAGCACTGATTCCTCCAGGTGATGTGTGAGACCTTGAAACTTCAGGCGATTTCTTATTTTCTGCCTCAGGAGAGGAAGGTAGAGGAGTGCGGCTGGGCTGGCCTGGGTTTGCTGAATATGCCCTCAGACTCCAGGAAGCTGACAAGGTATTAATTTCAGCAGAAGTCAAAGGTATCTCCCATCTTCTAGGGATAGCTGACAGAAAGGAGCTGAATTAGCCTCACCCAACCCAGTAAGTCTGCTTTTGGAGATGAGGCTGTCTGAGATTCACAACCTAGCAGTCTGCAGCAGATCTCATTCTTTTCTGCCCTCTCTTGATGGGTGTTTCTTTATCTGTCATTTTCTGGAAGTCAGGAACCTGAAACAGCCAAGTCCCCCATTAATGCTGCAGGCCGGGAAGTTTCTAACTGAGAACACATCCCTCCTGTGGGAGGAGGGGTGCCCCACAAACATCCTGAAGCTAGTACTCACACTGCACTCTCTTCCCTGTTCTACCTGTGGGAGACAGCACCATCATCTCTTAAGACTAATTCACAAATGTCCCCTCTGTGCCGCTGAGGAATGCAGTTGAGACCTGGGGGTATGGGATCTGTCCTGCAGGCCTGTCCTTAGTTCCCCAAAGATCAGTCCCTGACCATTCCAGGGAGAAGCATGCTGATCCCAAAGTGCCCGTGGGGTGCCAAAGCCAGTTAGATGTCCCTTCATCTCAAGTCCTGCACTGCTTTCATGGAGCCACTGGGTCAGTGGCACCAAGGAGGGTTAGTGGGCAGGGACTTCACAGTCCAAGCACCCCTCTGTCTACTGCACTACTCACAGAGGAAAGGTCTAAACCCCACTTTCTGTATAAGTATCAGTGTGGTGGCTCCATTTCTTTCTTGTCAGCTGCAGGTCAGGGAGAGGAAGGGGGAAAAAAGGATCCAGAAAGATTTAAGCCTCACTCTCTGTGGAAGCCCCTTGGGATGGATATATCTTTTTAAATTTTTGAATATATATGACCAAATCATTCTCTATGAATTGTGTCTTTTTTGCTTCTATTAAATTTAATTTCTCTTCTATCCCATTAACATTGAATATTTTCATGTTTTAAAATCACTATTAACTTGATAAAATATAATATTAAGTAACACTTATTGAAGGGACTTCACAGTCCCTTGAATATTTATGTGTGCCAGTGTTCTTAGTTTACATATTAATAAATGGCTTCATGGGGTCTTCATGAAATCCCAGCATATAAGTTACTATTCCAACGTCTGCTTTAGGGCGAGGAAACAGAAGTAATAAGGGAAAGGAACTCACCTCAAGTCATTCAGCTATAAGGGTGATAGTGAAGCTGGACAAATATAGGCCACAATTCTCCAGGGTCATTAATCAAAAATCTCACTGCTTTCACAAAAAATAAGGTTTTTACCCTAAATCTATGTTAGCAACTTATTTGTTTTTCTTGGAAGGTTATCTTATTCTGGGACCATTTTTCTTTTGTGTGATTTATCTCTGTCTTCATAATATACAAGAACTCTGTATATTTTACAGATACTCTTTGCAAATTACATAAGCCTCCTCTTCTACTTATAGAACCATCATATTTTAACTATAGTAGCTTTCCATAGGTAGAGTATGTATTTCCTAATTATTATCATTTTTTATAATGTTTTACACACTATTCTATTATTTCTAAATATGAATTTAAATTGTTTTTAAGGTAATATTAAGCATATGAATTGTCTGAGCACACACCTATAGTCCAAGATACTTTGGAATATGACAGGAAGATCATTTGAGCCTAGGAGCTCAAGGACATAGTGTTCTATAACCACATCTGTGCATAGCCACATCACTCCAGCTTGGGCTGCACAGAAAAACCCAGCCTCTTCAAAAAATATATGAATTGATTTGACTTGGGGAGAAATTATATCATTATAATACCTAGTTAGCCTATACTAGAAGAAGATATACTACTTTTATGTATTTACTTGCCTCAGGAATTTAATTTTTTTCTTTGCTTTGTTTCTATGAATTTTTATTTAGTGTACAAGGAAATTATATATATAATTTGTACATGCATACATGTGTTTATACACATGTACATTTAACCTAGATTAAGGACATTGGTTTCTACTACATTTTTCTTGGAAGTAATTGGTGACATACTCAAAACTTTATGTGAAGGATGTCTATGGCAGCATAATTTACGAAATTGAAGAAATTATAACTTAAATAACTAAGAATTGTGTCTTTATTAAATAACTCACAAAACCTCTATATGTTGGTATACTATGAAATATTAGATATTACATTTTATATGTATATGTATATGTATATGTATATGTATACTACATTGAATGGAATGGAAGGTTATTTTGTACCCATGAAGCAATTGTCTTACTGAATATCAAGTGAAGAAATTGGAAAGCTTTTAGAATTTTTAAACCAGTCCATTATAAAATATTATACCTTTCATATTTCATAGTAATAGTTGGACATAAAAGTATTTCTCAAGTGCTTTGGACACTGGAGAAATCAAGATCAAAAGGAAGAATTTATTTTAAAAAGGGCAATTTCATGTACTTGCTTCTGCTTTTACCATATAAGACTTGGGTAGAAAAACTAAAATGAAGATTATGACATATGAGCTTGGTGCCAATGCTGGACTCCACTGAAGAACCTGCCAGAGTTATCTCCTGAATATATTCATGCCTCTGAGAACCACTCCTCATGATTCCATGTTGCCCATCCTGTCCAAATCAGTCATTCTGAGAGGCTTTATAATGTCCCCCAGGCTTCAGTTCAGGATATTTGCCTCTGTTATTTCATACTAGGGACACCTGTTCTTCAAAATTAACTAAGAACCCTAATAATTACTAATTATTAGTAATATAATAATATTATTACTAATAATTTCTTAGTTAAGTAAGTAAGAAAACCAAACTTTTCATCAAAAATATGCCTCACATGTCATCCATTAGGCAAACCCTCAGAGTAATAAGTTTAGAAGATAAAGAAAATATTATATTTGTTCTTCTGAAAGGACCCTTCAATTTAATCTCAAACATGTGATTCTGTCTTATTTGCAGATTCAGATCTGGAGCTCAGGCTTGCAGAGGGAGAAAGTCCCTGTCATGGGAGATTGGAGGTGAAATACCCAAGGAGAGTGGGGGACTGTATGTCAGGACAAATGGAATAAAAAGAATGAAGCTATTGTGTGTAAGCAGTTGGGATGTGGTTCTCCTATCCATGTGTATGGCCCTGAACTCTTTGAAGAAAACATCAAGCCCTATTTGGCTGGATGATGTTTCTTGCATTGGAAATGAGTCAAACATTTGGGACTGCAAACACAGAGGGTGGGGAAACCCATAACTGTGAACACAAGAAGGATGTGATTATGACCTGCTCAGGTAAGACTTACTCCTGTTTATTCTTTCCTGACAAGAAAAATAGTTTTCCTAATAGGAAGGTTCCATAGATTGGCTCAAGTCTGGGAATTGATTGAGGGGAACTCTCCGTTTTTAAGTTAAACTTCTATTCACTTCACTGAGAACTCTTCCACATATACACATCAAGTAAAATTTTAGTAGATGAACCACCTGTTTCACTTCTATGCACACCATGATCAATCAGCAAATGCCATAGGTCTCTATTGTTAGGCTATTCTGATTTCTGCTTTGACTACTGTCCATTGGTTACAGTAACCACGTTCACTTTTTATTTGGTGATTTAAGTGCCACCATTTGTCTTCTGCCACCCTGGGATCCAATTAGCCCCATTGCATCCAAAGATCCCTAATGTAATTCCTGCCCTACAGAGAAGAGAGGTCACAACAGTAGTTCCTAATGTAATTCCTGCCCTATAGAGAAGAGTTATCACAGAGCTCTACAAGGATGCTGGGGCTCCCATAACAAAATTGTTCTTTACAATCGTGATGAAAATAGTGTTCTCTGAACTCCCCCTAGGGGTTGGTGAACAGGTCTTACAGGGTAAATCCTCTCTAATATTCCAATTTCCCTAACCCCTTTGGATCTCTTCCCCTACCATATACAGAAGCAGTTCTGGCAGTTCACATTTAGTGTCAGCCACCTTTTGGTCCATGTTTCAACTGACCATGGAAACAAACAAACTGTTAGGGCCCTTTCCATCTCCAACCCTCACCCCAGCTGCATCATTAAATTCAGAATCTATGTTTAATGTGCCTACATCAGTAAATTTGACCTGATTCAACTTTGTATGTTCCTTCCACTATGATCTCATACCCTTGATATTCATTCCCCTACATATTTCCTATTTTTGTCTGCATAAATCACAAAAATTAAGTTCTTTTGTATGCCCCACTACATGAGACACTTTTTTTTTCACAGAGGTTAGTAACTTTTATTCAAGAATGATAACTATATTTTTAAATCCCTGAAAATTTTTCTAATGTATATTTTTAAAGCATGAAAAGGGATGATTATTCCCATTTTACAGGTGAGGAGAGAGACAAGCAAAGTTTCAAGTAGTAGGCATTAGGTCATACTTTCCTTCTTATTCTTTTTTTTTTTCAGTTTTTTTTTTTTTATTGTTGGGGATTCATTGAGGGTACAAGAAACCATGTTACACTGGTTGCATTTGTTAGGAAAAGACCCTCTTACAATCGTGTTTTGCCCACAAAAGGTGTGGCACACACCAAGACCCCAAGACCCCAC
>CAUYON010039204.1:0-11464 GCA_963573935.1 Arctocebus calabarensis | reverse complement strand
GTGAATGGGCGGTGGAGGGATGAGATTAGCAGACGGATAAATGGCTGAACGGATGGGTGGGTGGGTGAGTGTTGGGTGCGGCGTGGATGGGTGGATGAACGGGTGGTTGCGGCAGCTGATGGGGAGACCACCACTGTTGCCCATTCTGAGAGTGTCTGGGTGGGGACATGTCTCCGTGCTTTGTGCCCACCAGAGGTTAGGCCCTGGCTAACAAGAGGGGGCCTTGCTCATCTTTGCTTTGGAGCATCAAGCTGCTTAAATTAGATGCTTAAAGAGACATTAACTTTTTTGCTGTAAAGCTTTGTTTAAAGCTACAGTTGCTTTTAAAATAAAATTTACTCTAGGAAACAATTTGCTAGGACTGATCTCAACATTAATATATTTGTTTTTGATGAATAAAGCTTAAAGCTCTCAGAGCTAGAAAGAGGTTTTGGAATTATTTGCTTCAATCTGTTCATGCCACAGATGAGGGACTTGGGCCCCCCCAGGCCAGGGGCTGACCTGTATGGGGTGTGATCAGCCTCAGTGTCTGTGGCTCATACTCCACTCATGCCCTACAGGAAGTGCTGGACCAGACGCACCCACCGTGGAGGCCTGCCGAGGCTAGGCCAGCTCCCCACTACGCGGGCGTACAGCCTACCCTTTCTGCTCCCAGGTTGCCCTGCCTCGGTTTTCCTGAGCCGCTTGTCATGCAGACCCCGAGCTGCCTCTTCCAGCCCTGTAGAAATCTCGAGTCTAACTTAATAGCCACAAGCCTCCTAAGAACCCAAGAGAAACTTGGGGAAAGCAGTGCACCAGAGAATACACATTGTGTAATAATTTTAAACTGAGACAAATGATTTATTGGCAAGGAAAGACAAGATGTGTGGTATTTGCAGAGAGGCAGGGCAGAATGGTTTACTGTTGTTTGAGCTCGCCATCCCACCATGTGTGCGAGTTTATGATCAGGCAGGGGTGCCCTTCAGTGAGGCTGCCCTGCTGAGGGGTGACCACCACCCAGCAGCCGGTCAGCAAGAGAGTCCAGAGTCCTGCTGTCACAGGCACCGCAGCTGTGGCCGAGTGCACGGCACTGCCAGGCAAACTCCCTGCTGGCCAGACTCTGCCCGGTGTCTGTGTCCCTGAGAGCCCACAGTGATAGCGACATTTTCTTCTGCACAGTGATAGTATAAGTATTTCTTTTTGTTTGTCTATATTTTTTTCAGTTTCTGTAATGAAGATACATCATCTAACAATAATTTCATCAAGTCACTTCGCATTTTTTTAAGGACAAAATTCAGTGGGGAAGGAAAAAGACAGTTTGCATTTCTTGGATAAAGAACATACAATAAAAATAGAGGCTCTTGCTCCGCTCCCCTCAGGCAAGCTCACCAGCCAGGTCCTGGGCCTCAGATGGGAACCTGGAAAAATTCCTGAAATCTGTGGCTGGAAAGAAGATGTCCAAACAAGGATATGGACAACATGACACAGCAGCCATTTCTGTGACTAGATGCCGAGATAGAGCAACTCTGCTGAGGTCGGTGAAAGAAAAAGAGAAAAATCAGGTGTATAAACAAGAATGTAACCAAAAGCACAGACATGAGTAATTCCAGGACGATGAGCCCAGGTCTCACCCAACCTATGACCAGCCTGTCACTAACCAAATTTGTCACCATTATCATCCCCTGAGGATTTTTAGACTTTTTCCCTCCTAATCACAACTCCCTGATCAGTGAAATTTTGATAGCATAGATACGTGGTGTATCAGACATGCACCAGAGCCCTAGAGGGCTGGAGACTCCAGTGAGGAGAGAAAGAATGTGAGCCTTCCCGAATTGTTAGGCCAGAGAGGCATTAAAATGACAGGTCACGCCCTGCTCCTGGCTTTGAGCTGTTTTTATCTCTAGAAACTGCCTGCTGTTTTAGCTACAAATTAGCCTGGCAATGCCTCCACAGACACTGTAACCCACACACTGCCGGTTACAATGGATGGCCAATCGCTAATCCATGTTACTCCCATAATCAATGAGAATTCCTGACGAACACCTTCGTGTCAGCACACATCCTGCCCTTGTAGAGCTGCACTTGCTGCTGGGCAGAGTAGCTTCCGGTGACCTGAGTCTACTTTCCCAGGTGGCAATGTTCAAGATCAGCCCAGGGGAACTGTCAGGTATGTTCTGCCTTGGGTTCCTCCTTGGAAGTTGACACCTGTGACAGCTAAGGTCTGTTACCCCCAAGAATCAGCTCCTGGTCTGGCTCAGCATGCATGATATAAATCACAGGGTTAAATGCTTTAAACTTACCAACAAAGCTCGCAGACTTATGTTCCCTTTCCTTGACAGAAGCCTCTTCCTAACAACTCAGAGGACCTGGTTCAGAGGTAGATTTGTCATATGCTTTAATGCTCTGTGGGGGACCACTACGGCAGTCCCTGTCCCCTGCAAAGCACTCCTCGCTGAGCCCTGAGTCTGCCTAGGGCTGTGTGCACAGCATCACTGTCCAGCCCACCATCAGTGGAGGGGCCAGTCTAGAGGCCACAGTGACACTGTGAGCAGCTGCAGGGAAGGAGGGTCACAGCCCTTGACTTAGCCCCTTGCCTCAGGGTCCAAGGTCAAAAGAGGCCATAGGCAGGCTCTACAAAGGATGGGCTTAGGCATAAGGGTGGCATGTTCATGGAAATAAGATTGGACCACAGGTGGTGATTCACATGCCAGCCAAATGGGAATCGCCAGCATCAGCTTGAGGAAAGGCAGAGAGACTAGACAGTCACTTCCAGTGAAGGGTCAGGACCAGGCATTTCCACAGTTGTGGTGAACGTAAGTTCAGAGGCCAGGTAATGACGCTGTGGTCGGGAAACACCACGTCACAGCAGAAAGTAAGCAGTGACTGGTTTCACCTTCAGAAGCGAGCCTAATTGTTAAAATTGGTGCAGCATTTTAAAACAGTGCCAAAGAGAACAGGTTAGTCCGGCCCTCGCTCCGACATAGATACCAAAAATTCTAAGTAAAGGCTGGCGAATAGAATATGAAAATATATCAAAGGAGTAAAAAAAAAAAAAAAAAAAGACAACGTAGCATTTATTCCAGAAAAACACAAATGGAGTTTACTGTTCAGTAGGCTAATTCATTCCAGTGGTAAATATCAGAGGGAACGTAAAGTAATAAGACATCAACATGTCAGATTCAAAATTGTGAAAGAAGCTAAAAACTTCTCAGAATGCTATTCAGAAGGAAAGTCACAGGGTCTATGTAAAAAAGTCTAAAAGTTGCTGAATGATGAGGAAGGTTGGGGGCATCTGGTTCACAGAAGGGCTGGATGCACTGTTTCCTGCCCCTGAGCACAGCGACAGAAAGTGGACGCTGCCGGGGGGGGGGGGGCTTCTGAAGATGGTGAAGGAGCATCACAGCAGGCAGACGGGGGGGCTCAGAGCCCCCGAGGGGGCAGTGGGCCCCTAACCTTTCCCGTGTCCTTCAGTACCCCTGGTGATAACCCAGTGTAGCCCCGAACGTGGTTGCTGATAGGCTGCTGGAGAAGTCCTGAAGCTGTGCCCAAAGGAGTGAGATGGAGTCTCCTGGCCCGTGGGAGGAGGGCCCGTGTCATTGTACTTTTCCTCTGTCCCTCCAGCCCAAGGCCCAGAGGATGTTGGGGGCAGTGGCAACAACAGACGGACCCACGGTGGCTGTGACCATGGGTACTTAAAGGCCCTACCACACCAGGGAGGGTGACTGCCCTGTGTTACCAGAGGGACCCAGCAGACCTGGGTGCTTCCATTGCTTTTCTTATTTTTTTTTTCTCTTTCTTCTCCTTTCACTTTTGTCCCAAAAGTAGGTGCAATTTGGGGTCATGTGCAGACACAGGGGGTAATGAAGTCCCAGATTTCTAGCTGGCCCTTGACCAAGAAGAGCCTTGGGGGATTAGAAAGTACTAGAGACACTGTAGAAAAAAGAGGGTAGGTCAGAGAACCCCTAAACTAAACAGAACTAAGAATTAAAACGGAATGTTAAAAAAAGTTCAAATAATCCCAAACAAGGAAGGAAAGGAGAAAAGGAAGAAAGAAAAACAGCTGAAACGAAAAGGAACAGCTAATGAGGAGATGATAGACGTAAATTGTATAGTTACATTAAATGCGAGTTACTTAAACAGACTGATTAAATGGCAAACATTATCAGAATGGATACATAAGCTTGACCCAGGTATACATTGTCTATAAGAAACTCATCATAAATATAGTGGTATATAAGCTTAAATCGAAAGGATGGAGAATGGCATACCAGGAAAACACAAGACAAAAGAAAGCTGGAGTAGCTCTATTAATGTCCAGCTAAATAGATTTTGGAATAAAGAGACCATTACAAAATGATAAAAGGGTTAATCCACCCAGGAAGGCATAACAACACTAACTGTGCATGTACCTAGTAACGTAGCTTCAAAATAAATAGAACTACAGTAAGGGATTGACATGATCATGGATATCATGGAAAACATCAATATCTCTCTTGACTGGCAGAATTAGAGATCATTCTGGAAAGAACAAAGCAGGCCGGAGCAGCACCATCGGTGAAGTGGCCATCACCGGCACTTGGGGGATGCGCCACCGTGTGACAGAAGAACACACGTTCTCTTCAAGTGCCCATGGAGCGTGCACCAGGAGAGATTATTCTTCTGGCTTATAACACAAAACTTAACACAGTTCAAATAACTGAAATCATGGAGAGTATCATCTTCTACTGACCACAATGGAATTAAACTTTCAATAGCAGAAAGATAACAGGAAAATATTCAAACACTTGGAAATTAAATAACCCACTTTTAAATAATTCGTGGGTCAAAAAGACAGCCTCAGTGGAAATTAGAAAACATCTTGAACTGAACCAAAGTGAAAATACTCTATATCTGTGTTTATAGACTATAGCTTCAGCAGTACTGAGAAGAAAATTTATAGACTTAATTTCTTATATTAAGAAGAAAAGGGGTTTAAAAATCAATGACACAAACTTCCACTTTAAGAAATTAGAATCTGGGTGCAGTGGCCTGTACCTGCAATCTTAGTAGTCTAATAGACTGAGGCAGGGGGATCTATTGAGCCTAGAACTTTGAGACCAACCTGAGAAAGATGAGAGCCCTGCTGTATTTTTCTATAAAAAATACAAAAATTAACCAGGCATGGTGCTGTAGTCCCAGCTGCTCAGGAGGCTGAGGTGAGAGGCTGTTGTGAGCTATCGTGAGGTCACGACACTCCAGCCTCGGTAACAGAGCAAGACTCTGTCTCACAAAAAGAGAAAAGAAAAGAAAAAAGAAGAAAGGAAAAAGAACGAAATTAGAATAAAGAATTGGTTAGCAAAATGACAATCATCCCCCAACAAGAAGGGACTAAGGTAACAAATAACAGTTGACGTTGGAGTGGAAAGTCAAAGGGGGAGAATGATGTGTGGCTGGGGAGTGGAAATGCACCTGTGGTGACCGAACGTCCAGGAGGGCTCCAGCCTCTGCAGCCCCTTCTTCCATACTCAGAGCAGATCTGCCTGGAGAAAGGAGGGGCAACCCATTGTGGGTAAAGGTGAGCAGAAGATTTCCACAGTCCGCACTGCCACTGCAAACACCTGCAGTCCTCATTATGGAAGAAACCCCCATCCTCACAACCTCTGAGCCCAGTGTGGGGAGCTGCGGGGGATTTGGGCAGCTGCTTTGCTATTGATTTGGAGCTTGAGATGTGCACTGTCCCTGCCCCAGCCAAGCTGCTGCAGTGCTGCCCCTTCCAGAGACCAGAGCCACCTCCAGGGCACACCCTGCTCTGTGGACCAGTAGTCGCTGCACCTCCCCAGGACTTGGGCAACATCTTCATTTCACCAAGTCTGCACAGGTGGCTGGACAGCACAGTGCCAAGTATGCTTGCATACCTGCAATCCTGGGCCCAGGATCATCTGTGACTCTGGCCCTGCACAGCAGAAAAATCAACTCCTGCCACCAGAACTTTCGGCCAGAGAAACAGCCCCCCAGTCCTCCCCAGAACAAACCTGCCTTAGAGCCAGCAATACCTCTGTGTACCCTCCCCCAAGCAGGAGAGTCCCCTGAGCTTCTGAGCAATGGGTACAGCCCTGGACCAGTGTGGTGGCTTCACACTCATGCTCAGGAGCTGAGAAGCAGCTCTGCTGAGCCCGTGCCGTGCACACATGCCTCTAGCCTGCCCGATGGCCCCAGGTGCCTGGTAAGAGCCTGAGAAGTGGCCCCCTAGGCCACTGCAGCAGACATGCCTCTTGGGACACCACAGGCAAACCCGTACCCAGGCTAGAAGAGTAGTGTGTACTCACATCCCAGACCTGAGAAGCAGCCCCCAAAACTGCTCCTAGAAGACGCCCCTCAGAGCAGCTGAGCAACCATGAGCCTGTGCTCCTGGCCAGAGTAACAAACACTCTCTTGCCCCTAACCCAAGCAAGCCAGACCCCAAGTTGGCCAACTCTTAATGCACATGCCCCCAACCTCACACAGCCTGGCGAGTCCACCTCTGGAAAAGCCACACCACTATTGCCACAAATTCCCTCAGCCTAGGCCAGGCAGGAACAGTAATTTCATTTAAATCCTGTGTGGATTACAGCTAAGGAAACTACACAGAAACAACACCCCTACATGTGTCTGGAACCAGGCAACATACCCCAAACCAGCACCACAGGCTCACTCACACAAAACCCAGTCCATGAAATTGGAAGAGCTGAGTTTCTACAAAATGCATAGAAATCAACATAAGGACATGTCAACCATGGAAAACCAAGGGAACACGTCACCTCTATATAAAAAATAATACTTCTCTAGCAACAGATCCCAATCACAACAAATATATAAAATGCCAGAAAAATAATTCAAAAAAATTGTATTAAGGGAATTCAGTGAGATGAAAGAGAATATAGGTAGACAATTCAATAAAATGGGAAGATAAATTCATGATTTATATTAGAACTTCAACAAACAGATATGTGTCATAAAAAAGAACCAAAAAGGAATTTTAGAGCTAAAGGATTTAATGAATGAAATAAAAAATAAAAAGGAGAGGTCTGACAACAGAATAGACCAAAAGAAGAAGGAATTTTTTAACTTAAAAAGAGGACTTTTTTTTATTTAAAAAAATTTTCTTTTTAGTGTTGGGGATTCATTGAGGATACAAGAAAGCAGGTTACATCAATTGCATTTGTTAGGTAAAGTTCCTCTTATAATTGTGTTTTGCCCCCAAAAGTTATGCCACACACCAAGACCTGCTCTCCTTCCCTCTCTCTGTTCTGCCTTCCCCATCCTCTCCCTCCATCTCTCTCTCTTTCCCTTTCCCTCATCTCCCACAAATAGAGGCAGACAAAAGAAAAATGAATGAATAAAAAAAATGAATAAGGCCAACAGAACTTATGGGACACCATTAAGCAAATATATACTCATATTTTTACCATTAAAGAAGGAGAGAGAAGGGCAAAGTTCAGAAAAACATATTTCGTGTAACAACAGCAGAAAACTTCCCAAGTCTTTGGAGAGATTAATACGCAGTTCAAAGAGTTTTAAAGAACCCAGAATGGATTCAACTTTAACCCAGGCAGGTTCTCTCTGAGGTATATTATAGTTAAATTGTCAAACATCAAGGACAAAGAAAATAATTTAAAGGCAGCAGTAGGACAGCATCAATCACATAGAAGGGAATTCCTTTTCGATTAACAATGTATTTCTCAGCAGAGAACTTCCAGACCAGGAGAGAAAGGGATGATATATTCAAAGTACTAAAGTAAAAGAGTTATCAGCCAAGAATATTAATACCAAGCAAAGCTATCCCTCAGAAAAGGATAAATAAAATATCTCTCAGACAAACACAAACTAAGGGAATCTATTGCTAGATCAACCTTACAAGAAATACTCAAGGGAGTCTTACATCTGGAAGTGGCAAGACACTAATCCCTATCATGAAAACAGGCAAAGCTATAAAACTCACTGGTGGAGCCAGAACAGAAAGGAGAAAGAGGAATGAATCAGACCTCGTCACTACAGAAAGCCACCACAGGAGAGGCAGTGACAATGAACAAAGGGTACGAAACCACCTGAAAACAATCAATAGCATGACAGGAGTTAAGTCCTCACCCATGAATAATAATCCTGAATGTAAAATGGATCAAATTCCCATTTAAAAATACAGACTGGTTGAATGGATAAAAAAAATCCCAAGGCTTAACTGCATGCCACCTACAAGAAACTCATCTCTCCTGTGAAGATACACATGGACTGACAGAGAAGGGATGGAAAAAGATATTCCGTGCAAACAGAATCTAGAAATCAGCAGGAGTGCCTACTATGATAGAGAAAAACATCCTTCAAGTTCAAGGCTGTAAAGTGAGACAAAGAGAGATAGTACATAATAATAATGAAATATAGCAAATGCAAACATACATGCACCCAATACTGACACACCCAGAAATAAAGCAAATATTATTAGATCTAAAGGGAGAGCTAGATTCCAATACAATAATAGTTGGGGACCTCAACATCTCTCAGTATTAGACAGATCATTTAGGCAGAAACTCGACAAAGAAATTTCAAACTGCACCACAAACCAAATAGACCTGGCAGAATATTTCAGAATATTTCATCTAACAGGGGTGGAGTGCATATTCTTTCCATTAGGACACAGAATATTCTTTAGGAATATTAACCACATGTTAGGACCCAAAGAAAGTCTCAAAAAATTTAAAAGATCACTGGGTGGCACCTGTGTCTCAAAGGAATAGGGCGCCAGCCCCATATGCCAGAGGTGGCAGGTTCAAACCCAGCCCCGGCCAAAAACTGAAGAAAAAAAAAATCACAATCAAATCAAGCACTTTATCTGACACTTGATTGGGGTGAAACTAGACATTGACAATGAGAGGAACATTTGAAACTATACAAATACACGGAAATTAAACAACCATGCTTCTGAATGACCCAGGGGTAAAGGGAGAAAGTAAGAATGAAATTCAAAAATTTCTTGAGAAAAGAGAAACACAACATACCAAATGTATAGGACATAGAAAAAGCAGTATGAAGAGGCAAGTTTATAGAGATAAATGTGCACACCAGAAAACTGGAAAGACATCTGATGAATAACCCAGTGATGTGCCTCACAGAGTAAAAACAGCAAGAGCACTCTGCAAACTAAATCCAAAATCACAGAAGGAAAGAAATAATAAATAGGAAATAGGAATAAATGAAATTGAGACTAAAATATATAAAAGATCAATGATGAAAAACCTTTTTTTAAAGATAAAATCAGTAATTAATTAGAATGATTATGAAAAGAAAGCAAAGACCCAAATAAGTGAATTTATTTTTATTTTATTTATTTATTTTGAGACAGAGTTTCACTGTGTTGCCCTTGGTAGAGTGCCATGGTGTCGCAGCTCACAGCAACTTCAAATTCTTAAGCTTAAGCGATTCTTTTGCCTCAGCCTTCCGAGTAGCTGGGACTACAGGCACCTGCCACAACACCTGACTAATTTTTTGTTGCAATTGACTTTGTTGTTTAGCTGACTCCGGCCGGTTTTGAACCCGCCAGCTTCAGTGTATATGGCCGGCGCCCTAACCATTGAGCTATGGGTGCCGAGCCCAAATAAGTGAATTTAGAAATGAAAAAAAAAAAAAAGTAGTTACAGCATACACCACAGAAATACAAAGAGTCCTTAAATACTGCCCTGAACAATTCTACACCAATCAATCTGAAAACCGTGAGGAAATGGTAAATTCATGGTCACATACAAACTACGAAGATTGAACCGGGAAGAAACACAAAACCTCAACAGACCAATAAGAAGTAACAAGCTCGAATCAGTGGTAGAAAGTCTTCCAACAGAGAAACTTCCAGGATGGGATGAGTTACTATAGAATTTAACCTTTGAAGAAGAATTAATGTCAACCATTCTCCAAGTAGTATAACAAACGGAAATAGAAGGAAGTCTTTCTAACTCATTCTACACGAGCAGCATAACTCTGATACCAGAGCCAGACCAGGACACAACAAAAAAGAGAACACTCAGGCCCAAGTGTCTGATGAACACAGATCCTTGACAAAACACTAGCAAACTCCAAACAAAAACCTCATACAATTTAATTTACTGAATGGGCAAATGATCTGAACAGACATTTCTCAAAACAGCCGTAAAAATGGCCGACAAATACATGCAAAAAAAAAAAAAAATTCAGTATCACTAACCGTCAGGAAAAGAAATGCCATCTCTCCTCAGTTAGGACAGCCGTTATCAACAACTAAACAGCAAGTGCCGGCAAGGATGCAGAGACAAAGGGTTCTTATACACTGTCGATGGGAATGTAAACAGCAAGCATTCAGAAAATTATGAAGTTCCTCAGAAAATTATAAATACAGCCACCAGGTGACCCAGCAATCCCACCACTGGGAAATTATCCAAAGGGAGAGACGTCTGACGTGTGTTTACTGCAGTGCAATTCACAGCAGGCAAGATGGGGCATCAGCCAAGGAGTCCAACAAGAGACGAATGATACGGGAAACGTGTGTGTACACCACAGATGCCGTTCAGCTGTAAAGGAGAATGGAATCCTGTCGTCTGGGGCCGTGGATGGAACGGGAGGGCGCGATGGTAAGTGAAATAAGCCTGGCACAGGAAGCTAACACTGCCCCTCCCACTCACATGTGGACACTCAGACAAGTGGATCTCACAGACGTAAAAGGTAGAACAGAGGAGAGGGAGGGAGGGAGGACACAAAATTACAGGTGGATGGGAGGAGTAAGCCCAGAGTCTGGGCACTGAGCATGACTAGAGCTAATGGCAATATAATACATATGTCAAAAAGTCAGAAGGAGGATACGGGATATTCCCAACACAAAAAACTGATTAAGGTATGGGAGGCCGAGACGGGTGGAGTGCTTGAGCTCACAAGTTTGAGACCAGCCTGAGCAAAAAGCCAGACCCTGTCTCTACTAAAAATAATTAGAAAACTGAGGCAAGAGGATTGTTTGAGCCCAAGAGTTTGAGGTTGCTGTGAGCTGTGATGCCAAGGCACTCTGCCCAAGGCGGCAGCTTGAGACTCTGTCTTAAAACAAAACAAAACAAAACTGATTAAGGTGGGAGATGAAAATACGCTGGTTACAGTGATCTGATCACCAACATTTTATGTCTATAATAGAAATACCACTACGTGTCTCATGAACATGTACAATTATTATTTGTCAATTAAAAAAATTAGAAAGAAGGCTCGGCGCCTGTGGCTCAGCGGGCTAAGGCACCAGCCATGTACACCTGAGCTGGCGGGTTCGAATCCAGCTGGGCCCACCAAACAACAATGACAGCTGCAACCAAAAAATGGCCGGGCGTTGTGGCGGGCGCCTGTAGTCCCAGCTACTTGGGAGGCAGAGGCAGGAGACTCACCTGAGCCCAGGAATTGGAGGTTGCTGTGAGCTGTGATGCCACAGCACTCTGTCCAGGGTGACAGCTTGAGGCTCTGTCTCAAAAAAAAA
>CAUYON010039203.1:0-11646 GCA_963573935.1 Arctocebus calabarensis | reverse complement strand
TGAGGGCTCCAGAGGGAGGGCACGGGTTGCCCAGCCTCCTGAGTCCTTGGCCAGATGGGTGGGGCCAGTCCGGAGGCAGAGAGGGTAGGGGAGGATGTGGGTTGTGTGGCTCCCGGAGTTCCTAGTCCGGGCATGCAGACATAGGCCTGGCAGGTTCCTGGCTGAGTCCCTGGCTGGTGTGGGTGGCTGGCGAATATGGGGGGACAGGGGGTTCCTGGTGGAGTCCATGGCCATGGCAGGATGCAGGCTGAGGCCCGGCGGAGCACATATTGGAGCCTCCTGGGAGTCCCGGCAGAGTCCCTGGCTGCCGGGGAGCAGCGGGCTGAGGCCAGAAAGGGCATATATGGACTCACGGGAGTCCCAGTGGAGTTCTTGGCCACTGCCAACAGCAGGCCAAGGCACGGTGGGGCACGGATTGGAGCCGCATGAGGGGTCCTGCCCTGGCCGTGGAGGGTGGTGAGCTCAGTGGAGGCAGAGTGGAGCCTCTCGGTTCCAGGCAGAGTCCCTGGCCTGGGGGCTGGGAGGGCCCCTGAGTCTCTTACCTGGCAGGCTGCCTGATCCTGCAGATAGGGAGGGTGGGTGCTGCTGAAGTCTTCCTCCCTCAGTTCCAGCAGAGGTCAGGCTTCTGGTGCATCAGCTAATGGGAAAAGGGTGTCCTGGAAGTTCAGAATGGTGGAAAACTTTAGTTCAGTTTTTCTGCCTGAAGCTTGGTTTCTTGGAGTCACAGCTTGCCTCAGCAGAGGTGACCTGCAGTTATTACTTCTCTCTCTGCTGGGCCCCCAGTCTTCAACTCAATTGGGTAGTTTCTGGAGGTTATCTTTCGTTTTGGACAGGAGCCTCTGTTGGCCATCTTGCCCCTCCTTCCTTATTATCTTATTTTCAAAGATGCCCTTGTTATAAGGTTATCATAGTGTGAAGGGAAATTACTTATGTGCAGAGGAATTGTATTGCATTGTGGAAAGAGCTCCAGTGACGTCTTAACTTTTCCACCTACTTGTGATTTTGATTAACTTGATTTCTCTGAGCTTCAGATCTCTTGCACATAATTTAAAAACACTACCATTTTTCCTGGATAAGTCACAGTATTTTTTGAGGATTGTGTGAGGTAATGTATATGAAAATATCATGTAGACTGCACAGGTGTACAGAAATATGAAAAAGGAACACCAGGATAAAGGACCTGGGTTACTTTAGGGGCCTGGGGTTAGGGTGGGTATATAGCAATAGAGTTATGCACACACCTACAGAGGGCGCTGTCACACGGATTATGATATAAATATAGTCCAAGGGTTAACATGTGTTCTGAAAAATTCACACTGACAGTATGCACCTGAAACTTCTAAGTTTCTTTTTGAAGTCTGTGTCTTGCTTCTGTGGTGGCAAAAGAAAAGTAAAAATCATAAAACAAAACAATAAACAAATAACAAGTCCTTGGGTTGCTAGAGATAGAGGTGGAAAAATGACAAAATGCAAAAAATATCTAACTCCTCCACATGTGTAAACTTAAATCAAAATAATTGCCCAAAGTCTTGTTTTTAGGGTGTTATGAAGTTGATCATAGTTATTTACCGAATTCCTGTCAGGAAGCATTTTTAAATACCTGTCTCTGCCTTGATCTTCAGTGGTTTAAGGCTAAGTTCAAAAAAAACTTAGAAGAAAGATTTCTTTCTGGTATCTTATGAACCAGACCTGGGGCCCATTTTGATTGGATTAACTTAGATCAGGTGCCAACCTTCTAACCATTCCTGAGTTTACCCTAGGTGACAGCAGCCTGGAGTGGAGACTTACTTGAATCAGCTGGATGGAGAGTGAAAGAGAGATAAATATCCAAATGAAATCTGAGATGTCATTCTCAGAGGAGAAGAGAAAAAGATAATTAAGGGACAGTGAAACACACACAGAGGCATAAATATAATAACTTATCGAATGTTCTTCTCTGGGTGTCTCTAGTCTTCTAATCATTCTAATCTTATTTCTGAGGCTATAATACTTTCTTCTTTCTTATACTTCCTATAATATTTACCATAGAGTAAGCTAGAAAACGTTACTAATACAAATCTTAAATATTTATTTCTTGTGAAATGCTCAACCAGGCTATAGCAAACTGCATCTTAAGGAAGGGAGTAAATAGTGATTGCCTTTCTCTGAACTTTTGAGATCAAAATATTCCTTGGGTTTAATCTATAAGGTCCCATCCATCTGCCCATTGTATAAGGTGAGGCATATTGGCCTAATGCAGCATTTCTCAAATTTTACTGTACTCATACCTCATCTGAAATCTTAAAGTGTAGATTCTGATTCAGCAGATCCAGAATGCTCTGTAACCTGGATTTCTACAAGGTGATGCCTGTCCCACTAGTTTGAGGGCCACATTTTAAGTAATGAAGTCCAGATGTCATATACCTTAGGCTTTTTTAGTGCAATTGAAATGGTTCCTTGCATTGTTTGTTTGGTCTCAAAATAATAATGTGCTATCTTTGAACAGAAGGCCTCAAGGCATGACCTCTGAGCTGAGATGTAAGAATTCTCCCAAATTCTTTTATGTTTTCTGATTATATTTTGCTTTACATAGATACATGTATAAAACCCCGGGTGGGCCCCTGTGTGCAGGGTTATCCTTTGGTATTTCCTGAATGGGGGAGTTCCAGTGGCATTTGTCATGGGCTTGGAAGGTACCAGGAACCCCATTTCAGTTCTCCCTGCTCACTTTCTCTTCTTGTCATTCTGTGGTCCCTTCACTTTCTATCTGCTTGGAAGGCATGGACCCTGTAGTATCTGTTTTGTCCTTGCAAAGACCAGGCTAGCAGATTCAGAGTGCTTTGAAACATTTTCAATATCAAAGTTGGTCAGGGCACTTTAGTGCCTGAAAGTATTCTGTGCCTACCATGAATGAAGAGTGTTAACACCCTTGACCCAGGAATCCTAGCTGAAAATCTGATGCTTCCACATGTAAGTTTTGCACATAAATTAAGTTTTACATGCACTGCTGGAAATAATCTAACAAAGCAAGAGGAGACACTTTCATTATCCCTGTGTTCATAATAGACCATATACACTTCTATTATGTGAATTAACACTTTATAAATCTCCCAATGGTCTTGGAAATAGAATACTTATGTTGTATTAATTTTTGTGTTAAAAGCAAACATTTAAATATAATTCAGGTTTTAAAAAAATTTTTATTTAAGATTATTATGAAGGTACAAACAATTGTGTTGCAATGTTTGTATTTAGCAGACCCAGGCTGGGTTCGAACCCTCCAGCCCTGGAGTATGGTGCCCTAAGCACTGATAGGCTCCCAATATAATTCAGTTTTTAAAAACTTATGTGGGCATGTCTTTACTTTTCAAAATATTGGCAGAAAAAAAGAAAGAGGTTGTGTCTCTTTCAAATTCTGAGAGACTCAGCCCAAAATGCAATTGCTACATACTTATCTTTATAATATAAATGTACCAATGTAGCTAGCAGAACTTCTATTTTGCTTTCATTTTAATCCTTGACAGCTTTTTCACTGAGATAAAGAAAACTAAATAACGAAAATTATGCTTTCATATGAATTTCCAAGCTGTAAGTCAAATTCTTTGTAATTAGGAGATAGCAAGTAGAGAGTTGGTTTGAGATTATATAACAACTCTAGGAGGAAAATTCAACTAATGAGAGAGACCTAAATGTTTCTAATTACCAAATCTCTCTTAAAAGTGAGTGCAGGACTTTGATGATGTAAGTGTAAATGAATCTCTAACATTTGGATTTAATTTCACTTAAATTAAATGTGATCGCCTCAAAATGCAATTTGCTTAGAATAATGCTTTTTAAATTTTAGTAATCATTTTTGAAGTTATGCGGAAGAATTATTCATATTCCTTTAATGATCATATTTGGCAAGGAAAGCCTACTTTCTAATGTTTTCAAAATTATAAATTTAATGTCACTGAACATAAAATTAAAGAGATTAACTTGGAAAATTTGCCTATACAGTTACTCAATTAGCAGATCAAATATACTAGTTAAGCAAATTTTATTAAAAAAAAACCATACCTGTTTTTTATGTTAGTATGTTATTTGTCTTGAGTCATTTGTTTTCTTAAAAATTGATTTATATAGAAAATCAATTTTTATTTATGTTAGAAAGAAGTAAATATGATCATTTGAGTTTCTTTACATCATCCACAAGATAACAATTATCAATATTTTGGTTATCATTTTTGTTTTGTTTTTCTATACATCTTTATATTATTGAGATTCAGTAAAGATATTTTTATTCAGATATTTTTGCTTTACTTTTTAACCTAAATATTTTCTATGTTACTAAACATTTTTTGGATGATAGTTGCTTTGTAAGTGGCTTTGCAATATTGTATCCTGTAGCTGTATTGGTATTTTGCTTTGGCAGTCCCTATGATTACCTTGTTTCCATTTTCTCCATTTTATAAATGTGACTATGAAGTACTTTGTACACAACTTTTTTGTATAAAACTTTTGCTGTATTTTTTTTTTTAATTTTGAGACAGCGTCTCACTCAGTTGCTCTATGCTAGACTGTCATGGCATTAGCCTTGCTCACACCCACCTCAAACTCCTGGGCTCATGTGTTCCTCCTGCCTCAGCCTCCCAAGTAGCTTCGACTACAGATGCCCACCACAATGCCTGGCTAATTTTTCTATTTTTAGTTGAGACAGGGTGTTTCTCTTGCTCAAGCTGATCTCAAACTCCTGAGCTCAAATAATCCACCTGCTTTGGCCTCCTAGGGTGCTAGCCACTTTCTTCTGTATTCAGAAGAATATGTAAATTACTAGGTCAAAGAATAAAACTATTTGTCAATCTGTACTGTCATCATTTTTCCCCCCCAAAAGGGTTGCATTGATTTACACTCCTCTTAGAAGTGGAATTCCTTGAGTAAAAACATACTCAATGACAGGCAAAATGTTACATCTTGTTATTTTAATTTTTATGGATTTGTTTATAAGCCTATTGAGATGTTAAGAGAATTCGCTCTTTTATTTTCTTATGTACTCTCTGATATTCAATAAAGTTCTCAAGGATAAAGAACAAGGCTTCACTATTGTGGAGGAGAAGGGATCCATAAAGATATGTTCTTCCATTTATTTAGTTTTTCTTTCATTCCTTTTAACAATGTTTTATAGTTTTTGTTACATTTATATCTTTTGTTACATTTAATCCTAAGCATTTTTGTTTCATTTCATTATAAATAGAATTATCTTATTTTTGAATTATTCATTGCTGGTGTACACAAACATGATTGCTTTTTATATATCCGTCTTACACATTTGTGGTATAGTTCAACACGTTCATCTGTCTTCCATATTTTTGGCATATTGGCAGCTGGATTAGATGTCTTGATCAACCTCAGGTTGTCTCTGCTCAGAGTAGGTGGGATTGTGTTATTTCTTCAGAAGCCCACACAGTCTGTTTCTTGCTTCTTTTTGGAAGCAATCATTAATGCTTAGTGCCTGGCCCAAATAACTTTGGGGGTTGAAAGTGATGCTCCTGTAATTGCATCATTTCTTGTTCACGTGTTAGCTGTAATGACTTTATAATGAACCTTTTTCTCTCATATGCTTTTAGGTTGCTCTGGCGTAGAGTTTATATGGGAAAGTCAGGATAGATTTTTGATCCTCTTTCCCTTTATCAATGGTTTTCAAGCCGATGAATTGCTGGTTTGAAGGTGATTAGTTTGTTGGTTCACTTTTAAAATATCATTATGAATCCGATGATTAAACATTTTTGATGGGCTATTGCTATTCTTCTCCACATTAAAGTTAAAACTGTTCCACCTCCATGTTAAACCGAGCCTCTTTAAGTTGGCTCCTGAGTTCTTTTGACATAACTCTTAAAGGATTTGACAGCTTCCTTCCTACTTGGTAAGACCAGGTATTCTAGACCTAACTATTACATTTCTTGCCCTGGAATCATTTTTTCAAGAAGTTCCAGTTTCAGATTGAAATGATATTTCAAGATCATACTCTAGACACCGGAAACTGTACTGCTCAAGGTTGGTTATTGTACATCATTAGTAGGCTTCTGTAGTTGATAATGCTAAAATATTTTATGTGTATATGCCCACACAGAGTTATATTTAAGGACTAAGTATACTATGATTATGTAAGGGCTGTTATAAGTACTTTTTTCCTCCAAGGAAAGGATAGTTAAACTTGGTTTATTTCCGATGAGAAAGTTCTGCCCAGCTTCTCTGAGCAGCCTCTGGCCTCCTGTTTTTATCTGTGCTACTAAAAGTCTCATATTAAGGTTTTTATCACATTTCCAAGTAGCCTATTCTGAAAGTATAAAGTCATAAAGACAAGTGATGGCAAAAAGTTTTGCCATCTGTAGAAAAGCAAAACTTAAAACTACAAATGAGTAAGCGCTTAGACTCTAGCCATTTTGAGATAAACTTAATTATTGAATATTTGTTTTGTTCAAAGTATTCCAGCACTTTTTCTATCCTTTTTTTCTTCTGATTTAGGGATGTTTTGAAAATAGCTATGTAATCTTTAAAAACACGACTTTATAAACATAAAATAAGGTAATACATAAAGAAATTAGGTAATTCTGGGGGCTACATGGATTATTCTCTTCTATCTGGTCCTTGGGTTTTCCTTTTGTATGTCAAATGCTTTTGATGAAGGATACTTTGGCCTAAAGAAGCCTCAAGTATATAAGATGTTTCACATGGACTTATTTTTCTTTCGTAGACTGATGTGTTTATGCAAAGGATGGTTTATGAAACGAAGCCTTTTGTTTCCCTTTATGCAAGTCCTAACCTGATAATTAATAACAGATTTTTTTCAAACAAGAAAGAAAATCCATTTTGAATTAAAATTCTTAAAGTAGTCCCTTTAGTATTTTGGTTTCATTTAAAGATTGTTAAAACAAGTCACATTAAATGGGACCCTCTGCAGAACAACCACCCTTTCAGTGACTCTGTGGTGAAGACAACAGTCCTTGTCTTTTTTCCCCTTGACGTGGAATGTTGTTAAGATCCTAAAAATTATCATAAATAGGTGATATATATACTTTAATTTCTGATACAACCTGGGCTACCTTGAATGATTTGTTAAAACTCCCAGGCATATTTTTTATATTAAAATATGTACTTGTGGTGTGGCAGATCGGCAGAAATCTAAATATGTAGGACAAACCCAACTGCATCACACACAGCACGAGATATTTTTAAGAGAAAATATAGAGATAAGAGATTATGGATGAGGTATTTTTAAGAGAAAATATATCTAGTCCACAAAATATACAGTCTGCAAATATCAAGTATGAGGCTTCCTTTCAGAGTTCTTTTAACGCTTCTTAAACTTATTACTAATTTTTGTTTGTTCTACCTCTTATAATTTCAAAGGACACAAGCCTTACGTGATTTGGTTCTTTAGAATTCTTCCAAATGAGTGTTCTTTCTTACTCTTTTCCTGGAGATATTCAAGTATGTTATTAATTCTTTAACTGTCTGCTTATTTAGCAGTGGGCTATTATTAAATACTTGTATGTAACTCCTGATTTTCGCTGTTTTAAAACAGGATGAATGTTTAAAAATTCTGGCCTATGTGGCACTTATTTTCTTTAGGTCATGTTTTGGATTTTGTTGTTGTTGTTGTTTACTTTTAATTTGCTCAATTAAAGGAATGTAAACCTTACATTCTGGGATAATTTCATTTCATTCATTCTGATAAGGGAAATTGCATTTCACCAGGGAACTTGAGTGGTTTTCTTTTTTTTTTGAGACAGAGTCTCACTTTGTCACCCTTGGTAGAGTGCTGTGGCATCATAACTCACAGCAACCTCAAACTCTTGGGCCTAAGTGATTCTCTTGCCTCAGCCTCCCAAGTAGCTGGGACTACAGCGTCCGCTACAACACCCAGCTACTTTTAGAGACAGGGTCTCAGAGCTCTTGCTCAGGCTGGTCTCGAACCTGTGAGCTCAGGCATCCACCTGCCTCAGCTTCCCAGAGTGCTAGGATTACAGGTGTGAGCCACCATGCCCGGCCTTAAGATTAAAAAATTGCTAAACCAAGAAAGCTTATAGATGATAAAGAAAAGAAAACAAATAGTTGAATAGAAAATTGATCTTCAAATGTACATATAGTCTGCTCTTACAAAGATGCACTACATGGTTTCATTTATGGATAGCACAGGTTTTTTAAATTATCAGAAAATAATCTCCCTCTAAAGCTTGTTTTATGTGTATGTGTATGTGTGCTTTTTTATACTTTTGAAAAAATTTCAAATATGAAAGGACTGGAGTTCTTCTTATTTATTACTCACTGATGTATTTATTTTCAATATAAGTCAAGATTATAACCATTTCTTATAAAAATTCATTATTTAAAAAAAATCTTATGACTTATATATATAATCTTTTTTTCTTTTTTTGAAGTTTTGGTCGGGGCTGGGTTTGAACCCACCACCTCTGGCATATGAGGCTGGCGCCCTACTCCTCTGAGCCATAGGTGCCACCCCATTATATATAATCTTTTTTTGAGTGATAAATTAAGAATTATTCAAAACCAGAATAGTAAAACTATCAATTTGTCTTTTACCCAGAAGGCTACTCAACAAGATCAATGATTTGTCCTTTCACCTCATAAAAGGAGGGATGAGAAAAATAATTGTATATGTATGTGATCATGCCGTAATTTATTTTCTATGCCCCTAACTAGCAGGAAATGCCATAATTTTAATTAGCTTAACATCATTGTCAAAACTGTCCTTTTTGCCGTATGGTGTAAGAAGGGCTGGTAAATAAAAAAAAAGATCATCTTTTCTGAAATAATTATATATGGAATGGATATGTTTCAGTAGATCTGTACTTTTGGGGATTAATACAACAGCCAAGGTAATGTGCAAAAACTGCCATAATAAATGTAAACGGATTTGCAAGGGAGTTAGTTTCCAAGTTTAAAATAGCTTGTCTATTGTGACAATCATAATATGCATTTTATAAAATAAATTAAAAGACTTTAAGACTCCTGAGTGATTTTGTCAATAATATGTTCGTATTTTTAGGGCAATAATTTATTACATTCTTAAAAAAATAATTCATCTGAAACTTCAGTGGGAGTGTGGGGATTTCACTGTTTTCCAGTTTTGTTCATTACTGTAATACAATTGCCAGAGTCTTTCAGTACTATAAGTAAAAAGTGGTTTTGTTTTTCCTTCATAATTCCTTAAAGTTCTCTGCTACAAGCTTCAGAGTATTGTGGAAGAAATATCAAAAGGCTGATGACTTCAGGAAAGAACTTGACTCTTCACTCCTAATCACTGGTTCCTTATGGAATAGCCTCAGGTACAGGCTTCCTTGACCTGTGAGGGGTCTCCTGCCAGACTGAGGATTTGTAGAACTCTTAATGCAAATACAGACGATGTGAAACAACTCAAGACCAAATGCAAAAGTAATTGCCTTTCTCTCCTCTAACCCAGGCATTGAAAGCCACAAATGTTCATCAACTATTACTTTACTTACAATAAAGACGCTGATATGTATGTGCAAAATTCTGCTACTATACATTCTTATTCAGGTAACTATATTTAAATTATAAAACAGCTCTCTTTAATTTTGGTAATATTTATTTTCTGAAGGACCACTTTATCTTTTCTGTATTTCTGTATTGGATTTTGCAAAATCTTTTTCATATATTTGCTTTGAACCAGCAGGCATTGCCCTGTTTAATATTTAGCTTTTAAGATGTATAGTAATTATATTTATTTACTGATTCCTTTGTCCTTTTTTTTATTTGAGTGAATTAAGGGGTATAAGTGGTGTTTTCACTACATAGATGAATTGTGTAATGGAGAAGTCTAGGCTTTTAATTTGCTTGTCACCTGAATAGTGTACGTTGTACCCAATAGGTAATGTGTCACCTGAACCCTTCTCCTACCATCTTTCTTCTAAGTCATCAATGTCCATTAAGTCACTTGTGCGACTATACATACCCATCGCTTAGCTCCCACATGTAAGTAAGAACAAGTGACATTTGGCTTTTAGTTCAGATTGAATGACGTTAATGAGAAAATTTATCTGAGGTTGATTTTTTTTTATTAAACATTAAAAACAGCCATCTTTTTTCTTAATCTATCAACTTTAACAAACTATACTTTGAAAACACCGAAAAAAAACCCTCTTTGAAAATTATCTTATTCAATCGATACCTTAGAATTAAAAGATCTCAAAAATACCTTCACATACAAAATAAACTAATCACTGGAAAAGTTTAAGAAGGACAAGTGATTTTGTAAAACTCAAAGACACATTATTGGTGGTGTTGGCAAAACTATTCAGAACAATAATTAAATATTAGGCAAAAATTCCTCTAATCTGTCATGCTGCTCTTTATTGCAATATGTTTATTTGCATAGATTTAATAGAAATCTTTCTTTTTTTATGGATATAATTGGACAAATCAAATTTGTAACCAGGAATGTGCTCCAAATGCCACGGGTAATCATAAATTTTATTTAATGAGGCATGATGAACCCTCGATTGAGGAGCAAGGAGTATTTTTCAGGATGCTAAAGCACTTGTGCCCACTGTGTGATTTATGGATCCCTAGATTTAGCAGGTCAGGAAAAATGTCACTGTACTCAGGACAGGAACATTAATGCAATAGTTCTTGGAGAAAGAGAAATGTCCCTACATTCATAAGTAGGCCAGGTAAAATTTAGTAGAGGTGTATTTACGTTTCCTGGATCCTAGACTTGGAATAGAAAAGCTTATAAGAACAATGAGAATACTTCTGGCAAATAAACTGTGGCCTTAGGAGCATCACAAATCCTTGAGAGAGGAATAAAATACCAAATAATAATTTCACATGGGTGTAGTTTGGTTAGCTGTTGCCAACCAGGACATAGTTAATAAATGAAATAAAACCACCCATGTAAAGATAGCATCAAATTATTGATACTGAATTAAAAGATATCTAAACAAATTCACGTGGTCAAATCTTCATTTGGGGGATGAAACTGACCAAAAGTAGAAACTGAGGGATCAAATTGGATAAAGTACCCTGCTGCCATTTTGGGTAAGTATTGGTGCTTCTCATGACAATGGGGAAAAAGACATTTTGTTCCTCAGATAAACTTTAAAAAGCAAAAATATTCCCTAGAGCACTAGTTCCTAAATAAGTGAAGCCTTGTGCCTTTTCTCTAAGTTGCTGTCTCCCTCACTTTTGACATACTGACGAATAGAGATACATGATGACCTTTGACCTTTGCAGATACGAAAATCAAGGTGAGCAAACCCTCATTTTCCCACATTAATAAGATTAACTTTAGTAAAAGTTTTTGTTTCTATTTTTGTTTTTGCTTTAAGTGCTTTCTGCATTTTTCTTTTTTTTTTGCTGGGGCTCGGTTTAAACCCGCCACCTCCGGCTTATGGGGCTGACGCCCTACTCCTTTGAACCACAGGTGCCCCCCTCTACATTTTTCTTTTTTGATAGCCAGTTATTTTGAAATTTTGCAAAACATCGCAAAATAAAAAAATATATTTTAAAAAAATGCATGCGTCCTGAGTTTTTCTTTCACAGAGATGACACAGTGGGTGGCACAGTTAGAGGCTACAGATGGGGCAGGAACTAAAAAGGTTGTCCTATAGGTTCTACAAAAATGTTTTACTATGAAGTTTGCTA
>CAUYON010039202.1:0-16139 GCA_963573935.1 Arctocebus calabarensis | reverse complement strand
TAAGTTTATTATCATATACTGACTTGAATTTATGCGTTTCAATTACAATAAAAGAATATTTACTTAATGAAATAGTCCTTTTCACATCTATCACTGGTAACATCTCCTAATACAGACTAGGTTTCTTAGCAAGTAGACTATGAATCAGAAATTAACATGCACAATACCACTCCTAGGGTTAACATGTGAGGATGTATGCAGGGTTGGTGGGGGAAGTGTTGAGCCACAATGCAGTGTCAATGGAGTCCTCAGCCAACCCTTGTGTGAGCCCTGGGACAGCCCTTTGTTCAGTCACAAGATGCTGGCTGGCCCTGGCCGAGGGATCACCTCCAGGAAAGCAGTTCTTTTCAGTGAGGGGCTCCCCACAGACTGACTGAGGACTTCAGCACTCCCAGCAGCTAGGGAATATCCTACATTCCTAAGTAGAGATCTGGGCATGCGTCACCGTGTCGACCTGTACTATGATAGATCTCACTTTTACAAATATAGATGCTTTCGTTCTGTTAGTCACCTCGGTAACTCTTTACTCTAACAGTCAATTCTCCAGACTTACTGATAGTGGTGAACACACTGGTGAAGCAGAAATAGTCCACAGCATTGAGAGAAAGAAGATGGTAAAGGAACTGCTCTCTTTCTTCTTCACAACGCAGAAAAGCGTAACGCTTATAAAGCTTCCTAGGAACGGGTAAATAAAACAAGCGTTAGATACTACATTTTTCATTATGTCTTTTATGGGGCATGTTTAAATTTTTTTCATTACTCCTTAATTAAAAATAAACACTCTTGGACTGGGCGTGGCGGTTCACGCCTGTAATCCTAGCACTCTGGGAAGCTGAGTGGGGTCGATTGCTTGAGTTCAGGAGTTCCAGACCAGCCTGAGCAAGAGTGAGATCCCGTCTCCAAAAAAAGCCCGGCTTTCATGGACGGTGCCTATAGTCTGAAGCTACTTGGTAGGCTGAGGCAAGAGGATCACTTGAGCCCAAGAGGTTGCTGTGATCTACGACATTACAGCACTCTACTGAGGGCAACTAAGTGAAACTGTTTCCAAAAACAAAACAAAACAAAACACTCTTAGAGAAATGAGTAGAAAATTTAATCCTGAAAAAATAGACGATTCAAAAACAAGTTTTTGAAGAGACATTAGCGTCTTGCTCTGTACCCCCAGCTAGAGGTGCAGGTACATCATCGAGGCTCAGCCTCGTGGGAAGGTGGCACTGGGGACACACACCACCACACCAGGGTAATTTTTCTATTTTTTCAACAGATGAGGTCTTGATCTTGTTCAGGCTGGTCTCAAACTCCTGATATTAAATAACACTCCTGCCTTGGCCTCCTAGAGTGTTTTTTTTTTTTTTGAGACAGAGCCTCAAGCTGCCACCCTGGATGGAGTGCTGTGGCATCACAGCTCACAGCAACCTCCAATTCCTGGCCTCAAGCGAGTCTCCTGCCTCTGCCTCCCAAGTAGCTGGGACTACAAGTGCCTGCCATAATGCCCGGCCACTTTTTGGTTGCAGCCGTCATTGTTGTTTGGCGGGCCTGGGCTTCGAACCCGCCAGCTCAGGTGTACGTGGCTGGTGCCTTAGCCCATTGAGCCACAGGCGCTGAGCCGGCCTCCTGGAGTGTTAGGAGCTACTGTGCCTGGCCTCAAAAACATTTTCAATCTAACTAGTGGCTAGAGAAAGCCTGTTGCTATGAATCCATTTTTATCTATCAAACTAACAACTATTTAAAAGTGATGACCAATGTTGACAAGGAGGCAACGAATAGCCATTTTCACAGCTGGTGAGACTGAAAAGCTCAGGAAAGCATTATTGGTAACAATTTGGTTTTTAAAGACAGGGTCTTGCTGTGTTGCCCAAGCTGGAGTGCAATGGAATGATCATAGCTCACTACAGCATTGGACTACTGGGCTCAAATAATCCTCCTGCCTCAGTTTCTAGAGTAGCTGGGTACTACAGGTTCACATCAGCATGCCCAGATAATTTATTTTTATTTTTTGTGAAGACAGGATCTTACTGTGTTGCCCACGCTGGTCTCAAACCCTGGCCTCAAGTGATCCTCCTGTCTCAGCCTCCCAAAGTACTGTGATTATAGGCTATCACTTGGCCTGAAAATAGTCACATCCCTTGACTCATTAGTTTAACTTTTTTTTTTTTTGAGACAGAGCCTCAAGCTGTCACCCTGGATAGAGTACCATGGCATCACAGCTCACAGCAACCTCCAATTCCTGGGCTCAAGCGAGTCTCTTGCCTCTGCTTCCCAAGTAGCTGGGACTATAGGCGCCTGCCACAACACCCGGCCATTTTTTGGTTGCAGCAGTCATTGCTGTTTTGGCAGGCCTGGGCTGGATTCGAACCCGCCAGCTCAGGTGTATGTGGCTGGTGCCTTAGCCCATTGAGTCACAGGTCTCATTAGTTTAACTTTTAGGTCTCAGTTCTAAAAATGCAATAGGAAATGGGGGCTAAGAATTTTTTTTTTTGAGATAGAGTCTTACTCTGTCACCCTTGTTAGAGTGCAGTGGCATGATAGCTCACAGCAGCATCAAACTCCTGGGCTCAAAAGATCCTTCTTGCCTCAGCCTCCCACATAGCTGGGAATACAAGCGCCTGCCTATAGAGATGGCATTTTTGTTCTTGCTCTGGCTGGTCTCGAACTCTTGAGCTCAAGCAATCCACCTGCCTGGGCCTCCCTCTAGAGTGCTAGGATTACAGGCGTGAGACACCATGCCCAGCCCAAAGATTTTTTTTTTTAAAGCAATTACATTTGAACACTTTTCTAATCTTCCTATAGGTATTAATACATTTAAATCTTATGACCACCCTATGAGGTAAGTCTATTAACATCATCATTTTATAGATGGGAAAATAGAAATATAGAGAAGTATTTTATCCAAGGCCATTCAAACCCGAAATAGTAAAGGCAATATTTGAACAAAGGCAGTTAGACTTCAGAGTTTAAACTCTCGTGATATAGCTACTGTTCAGCTAAACAAGAAGATACTGAATTGAAAATATAGCATAATCTTTTATCTTTTTTTTTTTTTTTTTTAGTATAGCCTTGTTTTTTCTTTTTTTGTAGACACAGAGTTCCACTTTATCGCCCTTGGTAGAGTGCTGTAGCGTCACAGCTCACAGCATCCTCCAATTCCTGGGCTCAAGCGAGTCTCCTGTCTCCTCCTCCCAAGTAGCTGGTACCACAGGCACCTGCCACAACGCCCGGCCATTTTTTGGTTGCAGCCATCATTGTTGTTTGGTGGGCCGGGCTGGATTCAAACCCGCCAGCTCAGGTGTACGTGGCTGGCGCCTTAGCCCGCTGAGCCACAGGCACCGAGCCAAGAGAAATGTAATCCCTCCAAAAACATTCTTTTTTTTTTTTCGAGACAGAGCCTCAAGCTGTCACCCTGGATAGAGTGCCATGACATCATAGCTCATAGCAACCTCCAATTTCTGGGCTCAAGCCAAGTCTCTTGCCTCCGCCTCCCAAGTAGCTGGGGCCACAGGCGCCCACCGCAACACCCAGCCATTTTTTGGTTGCAGCCATCATTGTTGTTTGGTGGGACCGGGCTGGATTTGAACCCGCCACCTCAGGTGTAAGTGGCTGGCGCCTTAGCCCGTTGAGCCACAGGTGCTGAGCCCCCAAAGCATTTCTTAATAGAATAAAAGGAAACGACCAAAACGGTTAGCAATTAACTAAGATGCACTTGACTGGCTTCCTGGCTCTAAACAATGGAAGGTAAGTGTTGGCAAGAGTCTCACAAAGCAGTACTGTACTGGGCAGCCTCTCCTCCACCCCTTTTTTGCTATGCTACTCTAGATTTTTGTTGTGATTCTTACAATATGGTATAAGGTTTATTATGTAAGTTCAGCTTATTTTTTGGATGTTAGTATTAGCTTGTATGTATTAAGTTTTTTTCTAATTATAGCAGCGCAATCTGGCCTTTGGCTGTGAAATTTGGTGTGCTCTCCCAGAAATGAGCATACATTATGTCAAGACAGAGTTTCCAAAGCACATGCCTGGTAGACAAGAATACACGTGCATAGGACTCAGCACTCCAAGGGGAAGAAGCCAGTTTGTCAGCTTCTACAATCTGGTTCGCAAGGGCACAGGTCACAGAAACAGAAATGTATCCAAAGGCAATGTCTTACTTGGTGAGTGGTTGGTTAGAGAGCAATTGTTTGAGATGCTGGGACAAGAGCTTCTTTTCTAAAGACAATCTTATCCACGCCCGAGCTCTTCCGACATCAGTCTTGATCTCACTCATGTTTTGAATATGCCTAAAAAATAGTGACAACAGGAAAAGACACAGAACCTAAGGATAATGCAGAATGAGAAGAGAACTAAAGAGTTAACAGTACTGGGCACATTGAAGTTCTTTTATACATAGAGAAAACAATGGGTAATATACAACTTATACTGATTAAACCTTCAAAAGTTCCATTTGAATCATGAATTTAGTTTTACATCAGAATTATCATTCCAACACAAGCACACAGAGAACATCATAAGATAAAGTATTTAATACTTATTTATTCTCATAAGCTTTATTAGGTCCTTGTTTCAGACTCATAGACAGCATGTTAACAGGCACTTGTTTAGCCCTGACCCTTAAGAAAATAGAAAAAAAAGTCTGAATATTCAAGTTTTTGTTCAAAATAATTGTTCTATAGTTTAATTGAATTCTGCCATAGTTTTAATCTACTGAATTATTTTTCACTAGATAACATACAGAAAATATGGGCGGCGCCTGTGGCTCATTGAGTAGGGCGCCAGCCCCATACACCGAGGGTGGAGGGTTCAAACCCTGCCTCGGTTAAACTGCAAAACAGAAAAATAGCTGGGTGTTGTGGCGGGCGCCCGTAGTCCCAGCTACTCGGGAGGCCGAGGCAAGAGAATCACCTAAGCCCAGGAGCTGGAGGTTGCTGTGAGCTGTGTGATGCCACGGCACTTCACCGAGGGCAATAAAGTGAGACTCTGTCTCTACAAAAAAAAAAAACAGAAAATATGAAATCTTTCTTTGGCATTAAAGAAGATAAGCCATACTGCATTAATAATCCTGTGAATTTGAAAGACTTGAAGAATGGTGTGGCTAAACTTCAACTGAGTATTACATGTCTGTATAAATCAGTATTTTTGTAAAAGTCAAAGCAATACCCAATAGCACTGAATTTATCTTCCTAAATGATTTCTTCTCAAGAGGAAAAGGAGGATCAGGCAGGAAGGGCAAGCCCAAGAGACAGGGCAAATTATAAAACTACAGTGAGTCACTGAAAAGTCTTTGTTTCTATCAACCACCATTACGTCCTTCTTCTTCTTCTTTTTTTTTTGGTCTGTTTATTAATGTCTAGAATGATTCATTCTTGCTGTAATAAATAGTGCAGTAAACCCTTTTCTCTGCTAATTGTAAGCAACCAGAATAAGAAATATTCTCACTGCAACACACACTTCCTTCCTTTTTCCTGTCTCTCCATCCCCGGATCTGCAGGTGCAGGTCTTCAACACTCGGTTCTGAGACAGGATTAAACACTCATAATAAACAAGATACAAGAGCATATCACGTTACAAAGAGACACTAACAAAGTGGCATAAGAACAAGTCACAATGAGGACATAAAAGAAAAATTCTGTCACTTCACCTCTAGGAATTTTTTTCAGAATTCAAAAGGCAGACTTATTATTTCAGGGACAATACCACCACATATGTGGTCATGAAACAAAGAAAGCTGGTATCAAGCAGGGCTCCTGTTGGACCCTGGTTGTTATTGGTAGTGCTGTCAGTTGTGGGGCACTTGGCAACCCACGCTGGCACTTCAGTATTGGCCTCTTAAACAGCACCAGCTGTTTCTCAACCCTACAGATGTTACTCCAATGATGACAAAGTGTATTAACTAAAAATGAATCTGTGAGGCTGGATAAATACTTGTCATATACTCTTTCCTAAGTGGTGTTCTTTTTTTTTTAAGACAGAGTCTCACTTTGTCACCCTTGGTAGAGTGCTGTGGCGTCATAGCTCACAGCAACCTCATACTTCTGGGCTCAAGCGATTCTCTTGCCTCGGCCTCCCAGGCAGCTGGGGACTACAGGAGCCCACCACAACGCCTGGCTATTTTTAGTGATGAGGTCTCGCTCTTGCTCAAGCTGTTCTCAAACCTGTGAGCTCAAGTGAGCTCAGGGCAATTCAGCCCTCTTGGCCTCCTAAGTGTTCTTCTTACTCTACAGTATCAAAATCCAGTCAAATTACTTTTATCCTGGCATTAAGTATCTATAGATACGATACTTGAAGAATTCAAAGTAGAAAATAACTATAATTTGAAAATTATCTATGTTAAGCTAAATAGGAAATACTGAAATACATGAAGTTTAACCTATTTTAGGTGGTAATCAGCACTCCCATCACAAAAATATTTCTATTTTTTTGGGGGGGGGAATAAGGGACACGGGTGTTGGGAGATAAGGTTAGTAGGCTCTTGCCTCAAGCCCAATTGAATCACCAGCATTAGGGAAACGAATCTGCCTAAAATACTGATTGTCTCCTTAATATGATTCCTTTGTTAAAGAACCTTCAACATTTCAAAGAATATAGCCTGAACTGCTTAGGCTGGTATCCAAATCCTACTACTACTTGGCCTCAACATATCTTCCCAGTATCTTATTAAACAAGTTCACCACTCAAGGACATCTTACAAGGCTTTGCATCCCGTCACCCAAAGCACGGACTCCTTTCCAGCTTCCCTATTTGATTCTATTCATCTTTAAACCCCCAACTTCTAGAAAGCTTTCTTTGACCAGGACAGCCTTCGATGACAACTCCAATCTACGAATTTCTATAATCCAATTTCTTACTTCGCATGCACCAGCAACTACTTTTATCATTTTCTTTTGGCGTAATTAATCTCAGCCTGACATCAGCTCCTCAAGGACAAAGAGACCAATGCTCCCTCGCATCCTTCCTGGTACCCTACAGGGCCTAGAGCACAACAGGAGGTCAAGCAGCTCTGTATCTAATTTCATGCTTTAAAACAACAATGAATATGTTGTGAGACTAAACTTTAATCCAAATCCATTAAAAATATGCTCTGTGACTCAGCACCTGTAGCTCAGCAGGCTAAGGTGCCAGCCACGTACACCTGAGCTGGTGGGTTCGAATCCAGCCTGGCCTGGCAAACAACAATGACAGCTGCAACAAAAAAATGGTCGGGTGTTGTGGCGGGCGCCTGTGGTCCCAGCTACTTGAGAGGCAGAGGCAAGAGCCTTGCTTGAGCCCAGGATTTGGAGGTTGCTGTGAGCTGTGATGCCAGAGCACTCTAGCCAGGATGACAGCTTGAGGCTCTGTCTCAAAAAAAAAATTGAATAAATAAATAAATAAATACACACACATACATATACGCTCTGTAGTTATACCATTTGAATCTGTTTTGAGATAATTTGTTTTATGTCATTATTATGACACTGGGTATAACATCACAAAAGTATTACTTCCAAAATAGATCCTGTTAATATAAAAAACATTTTTTTAATTTCAAATTAATATGAGGGTACAAATTTATTTTACTTTATTTTTTGAGACAGAATGTCACTTTGTTGACCTAGGTAGAGTACTTGTGGCATCACAGCTCACAGCAACCTCAAACTCTTGGGCTCAAGCGAGTCTCTTACCTCAGCCCCCCAAGTAGCTGGGACTACAGGCGCCCTCCACAACATCCCGCTATTTTTAGAGATAAGGTCTTGCTCTGGCTCAGAGTGGTCTCGAACTTGTGAGCTTAGGCAATCCACCTGCCTCGGCCTCTCAGGATTACGCACCGGTCCTTCAGGTAGAACTGACTGTGCAAGATGCACCTGCCAGATTTAAACAAAGCCCACCACATTCTCTCAGAAATTGGGAACCTGTACCCTGGAAAAATGAGTTAGTTTTTGTTGAATGCTTAAAATAAGAAATGATGTTAAAGCCAGAGCTTAGGTGAGCATGTGCACAACAGCGCAGAAGAGGGAGGGAAGCAAAGGAAGGGGGAAGACGCAGCAGGTGTGGGAGGAGAAGCAGAGACAATTTGTTGCTAGTGAGACAGAGAGAGCAGCCTGTGACAAGGCTGCCTCCAATCTAGCCACAGCTCCTGTTGTTGGATTCCAGAAGATGTCCTTATTTACTTCCAACGAATCCTCTTTTTTCCTGAAGTTAGTTTGAATGGGTTTCTTTTGCCTAAAGCTAAATGTTTCTGAATCAGAGAATAGCAGCACCTCAATCTGAATTCCCTTTCCCTGAATCCAAAGCTGGTGCTTATTTCACTGAATCACCAGTGAAACTTAATAATGTGTATAAGAGAAATTAATATATTAGTCGTCTGTTAGGTTCATATGCTGTGCAGTTATAAAACTTCACAACACTTCTTCCCAGGTGTATCAAAGTCAATCATGACAACTTAATTTTAGTGTCAAAGCCAGATGCTCACAATCACATGTGCGTATGTTCTTTATAAAAATATAAAACAGAGGGCTTAGCTCCTGTGGCTCAAGCGGCTAAGGCGCCAGCCACATATACCTGAGCTGGCAGTTTGAATCCAGCCCAGGCCTGCCAAACAACAATGATGGCTGCAACCAAAAAATAGCCGGGCGTTGCGGTGGGTGCTTATAGTCCCAGCTACTTGGGAGGCGGAAACAGGAGAATTGCTTGAGCTCAGGAGTTGAAGGTTGCTGTGAACTGTGATGTCACAGCACTCTACCCAGGGTGACAGCTTGAGGCTCTACCTCGAAAAACAAACAAACAAAAAAACAAAACAGGCTCAGTGCCCATAGCTCAGTGGTTAGGGCATTGGCCACATACCCCGGAGCTGGCGGGTTCAAACCTGGCCTGGGTCTACTAAACAACCGTGACAACAATAACACAAAAATAGTTGAGCGTTGTGGCAGGTGCCTATAGTCCCAGCTACTTGGCAGGCTGAGGCACCAGAATCACTTAAGCTTAAGAGTTTGAGGTTGCTGTGAGCTGTGATGCCACAGCACTCTACTGAGGGCGACATAGTAAGACTGTCTCAAAAAAAAATTATACATATATAATTGTGCAGTTATAAAACTTTAAAACACTTTAAGTTCGAATTACGCAGTTATAAAACTTCAAAACACTTGAACTTCAAAAACAGGATGTACTCAGAATCCTGTTAATTCAGTTAATATTAGGTGTATTTATCCTTGGATTATAGTATTCACAATGTCTTAGGTCAGATAATGTTCTACTATGCCACTAATCATTAATCCCATTTTGTTATTGAGAACAAAAGTCTGTTTGAAAGAGGTCTCACAGGTTTGAGACCAGTCTCAGCCAGAGCGAGACCTCATCTCTAAAAACAGCCCGGCATTGTGGCAGGTGCTTGTAGTGTTAAGATACTTGGAAGGCTGATGCAAGAGAATCACTTAAACCTATGATTTTGAAGTTGCTGTGAGACTATTTCAAAAATAAAGAAAGAAAGAAAGAAAGAAAAAGAAATAAGGAAGGAAGGAAGAAAGGAAGGAAAGGAGGGAGGAAGGAAGGAAGGAAGGAAAGAAATAAATTGCTAATAATGGTAACACCATTAAGACACTCCTCTTTTATGCACAGATAACAGGTACAATTATTTGATGTTCCCAGTCTTTTTCTTTAGAGCAGAAAGATCATTCTGTTACTGATGGTTTGGTGATAGTTGGCATCTATGATATTTGACAATTAAGATCGCAAACTCATTCTAGAACAAATGCTACATATCTCACTGAAGCACATCACTGCAGTTACCTTCGAAGAACTCCACCTGGGAAGATATGCACTGACACCAACACTCGTCCACCCTTCAAAGCAATTTTGGAACTCTTTCTGGAATGACCATCAGAGTTGTTGTACAGGGCCTGACAATTAAGTTAATGAACTTGCCGCTGTGCACTTCCGCTGGCAGCACTGTACAAAGGATGTGGTAGGGTTTCGTAACCTTAGTCTCTCCGTGTCTCACAGCTGTGCTCACAGGGATGTGTGGCGTCTTGCTGAGTCCTGCTCATTATTGTTGCTGCGTGTTTTTGTGTGCCGGATGACAACAGCTCTCATGGTCATTCCAGAAACAGAGTTCCAGATTGCTGGCACTGGTGCAAAGCTTCCCAAGGGGAGTACTTCAGAGATGACTGCAGTGACGTTTAGCAATGAGGTATGCAGTACTTTCACTAGGATGAGGTTTTTTTTTTATTTTGAGACAGAGCCTCAAGCTGTCACCCTGGATAGAGTGCCATGGCATCACAATTCACAGTAACCTCCAATTCCTGGGCTTGAGTGAGTCTCCTGCCTCTGCCTCCCAAGTAGCTGGGACTATAGGCGCCCACTACAACGCCCAGATATTTTTTGGTTGCAGTCGCAATTGTTGTTTGGCGGGCCCAGGCTGGATTTGAACCCGCAGTTCAGGTGTACGTGGCTGGTGCCTTAGCCACTTGAGCCACAGGCGCCAAGCCAAGGATGAGTTCTTGAACTTAACTGTCAAATGTCATATGAAGGAAGGCCTTGAAAGTTCTTGAGCACTGAGATACTAAGAAAGATGCTAGTCTTTTGATGTGTCTGTCCTGGACTCACGCCAGCTGCTCAAAACATGGTGCTAAGACTCTCAACAACCATAACTCACGGTGTCTAACCTACTGGTGCCTTTGCTTTAAACACAGGAAAACAGGAAGTACCAAGAGAAGTAGGTGCCTAATAGAGAACTTGAACTTAGGCCGACTTTAGAAAATATGTATATATTCTTTTAAACAGTCTTATTTTGTCACCCTTGGTAGAGTGCCATGGCATCACAGCTCACAGCGACCTCAAACTCCTGGGCATAGCCATTCTCCCTTCCTTTTTGTAGAGACAAGGTTTCACTGTGTCATCTAGGATGGTCTCAAACTCCCAGGCTGGAGCAACCTTCCTGCCTCAGCCTTCCAAAAGCATGAAATTTACAGATATGAGCCACTGTGCTAGGTGGATTTCTGATTTTAATCTATTATAGCTTCTAGGTAGAGAATATCCACACCAGTGAAAGAGACTATCAAGTCATCTGGCTAGCGAAATGACTGGTTTCATTGGCTTCCTGTGACCTCTTCCTTATCCAAGGATAACTGGACCAGGGTGGACAAACAACTCCAGCCCAGACCATTATTTTCCCATCACTTTTAGGTATTTGAAGTATGTCTCTTGGTTAGCAGAAGTCATTATCTTAGAGTTTGATTATCTTCTTGTTTACTAATGTCTGTAATTACAGCACTGTGGGTAAGCCAAGGCAGGAAGATCACTTGAGGCCAGGAGTTCAAGGACAGCCTGGGTAATATAGTGAGAGTCTGTCTCTACAAAATAGAAAAAAATTAGCTGGGCAGGGTGGCTCACACCCGTAGTCCTACTTACTCAGGAGACTGAGGCAGGAGGATTGTCTGAGCCCAGGAGCTTGAGGCTGCAATGAGCTAGATAGTGCCACTACACTTCATCTTGGGCCACCTGTGACCCCTTGTTTATACCTAGTTACACGTGGCATTTTTCTGTTGATATGGCAAAGGCTGACAAAGCATTGAGCTAGAAAGTGTCCTGAGCTATGGTCAGGAAATCTTAGCACTAGTTCCATTTCTGCTGTTATGTGTCCATATGGTATAACTTAATGTGTCTGTCCTTAAGTTCCCCATATGTAAAAGAAGCTAATCAATATGACTTCTCAATTGTCTTCTATACTCTAAATTTCAAATTGATTAAATAAGAAACATTGCAGAAGTTGCTACCTTTTGAAAGCTTCAAACTTGTAACCAATGCAATTAACAGCAGTTTGGCTAGCTGAATCAGGTAAGAATATATGCAAAAATGTTAGATAAACTCTCTCACACAGTGCTTAAAATATGATGAATCCTTCATTTGTTAAGTATTAATAGGGCACCAATTATAAGCCAGGCTGTCACACTTGCTAACAATTCAACAGTTTAACAAGTCAGATAATTTCCTTTTCTTGTGAAGTTTGTAAGTAGTATATGTGCTGCCGAAGCAAGCTGAAGTTTGTAAGTAGTGCTAGAGAAATAAACTCAAGTTAAGTGCTATGCAGAGAATTTAAAGAGGGAACTTAAAAGAAGGTGTCTGAGTGACTACTTTAGACCAGGCAGTCAGAGACAGTTTCTTGGACTAAGATGAAAATGGCAAGAAGAACCCTGACTTGTGGAGATTCTTTGGGCAGGAATCAGAAGAAACTTGTACGGTGGAGGGAATAAGAGGTAAGAGGAGCAGAAACAAGCTTTGCATGTTGGAGGAACCAAAGAGGTGGTAAGAGGGAGAGTGCAGCAGACAGTGCTGGAGCGAGACGGGGTTGGAGCAAGTAGGGCTCTTAGATTTGGATTGTATCCCAAGATCACCTTTCACTTGTGGGAAAGATGACTTACAGCAGCATGGTAAGCACTGAAATATGGGAATTGTGATGGAATTGAGGGGAAAATTTTAGGGAGGACACAGTTCAGTGAGCTTTTTCTTTTCTTTTCTTTTTTTCTTTTTTTGAGACAGAGCCTCAAGCTGTCACCCTGGATAGAGTGCTGTTACATCACAGCTCACAGCAACCTCCAATTCCTGGGCTCAAGCGAGTCTCCTGCCTCTGTCTCCCAAGTAGCTGGCACTACAGGTGCCCGTCACAACGCCCAGCCTTTTTTTGGTTGCAGCCGTCATTGTTGTTTGGCGGGCCCAGGCTGGATTCGAACTCGCCAGCTCAGGTGTACATGGCTGGCGCCTTAGCCCATTGAGCCACAGGTGCCAAGCCAGCTTTTTCTTTTGAGACAAAGTCTTACTTTGTCACTCTGCCTAGAGTGCTGTGGCATCACAGCTCACAACCCCAAACTCACAGGCTCAAGAACTCATCTTGCCTCAGCTTCCTGAACAGCTGGAACTATAGGTGCCCATTGCAATGTCTGGCTAATTTTTATTTTGTTCAATTAATTAATTTTTTGAGATAGGGTCTTACTTTGTCACTCTTGGTAGAGTGCCGTGGCATCACAGCTCACAGCAACCTCAAACTCTTGGACTCAAGCAATCCTCTTGCCTCAGCCTCCTAAGTAGCTGGGACTACAGGTGCCCGTGACAATGCCTGGCCTTTTTTAGAGACAGGGTCTCTCTCTAGCTCAGGCTGCTCTTGAACTCCTGAGCTCAGGCAGTCCACCTGCCTTAGCCTATCAGAGTGCTAGGAGAACTGGTGTGAGCAACAGTGCCCGGCTGAGTATTGAAATTTTAATACAGTTTTTCCCTTTCTTAAAATGAGTATACATTTATTTATATGTGTGTTTGTGTACACATAAAAATATATACACACAGGCTCGGCGCCTGTGGCTCAACGGGCCAGGGCACCAGCCTCGTACACCTGAGCTGGCGGGTTTGAATCCAGCCTGGGCCCACCAAACAATAATGACGGCTGCAACCAAAAAAATAGCCAGGTGTTGTGACAGGCACCTGTAGTCCCAGCTACTTGGGAGGCGGAGGCAGGAGACTCGCTTGAGCCCAGGAATTGGAGGTTGCTGTGAGCTGTGATGCCACAGCACTCTATCTAGGGTGACAGTTTGAGACTCTGTCTCGAAAAATATATATACACACACATAGACAAAAACAAAAATATAGAAGTACCTCTGTAAGTTGACTGTCCAAGGGATTATAACTGGTCAACACACAGAAGTGGTCAACATATGGAAGGAGTTATATGTACACATATACATATATATATTTCTGTCCTGTTTTGGGTACTTTATATTCATTAACTCATTGAATCTTCACACCAGCATTTTGAAAGAAGTGTTATTTTTATACCCATTTTACAGGCGATAAAACTGAGAGCATAAGCAATGCCACAAGGCATAGAGCTAGTGAACAGCAAAGCTGAAATACAAATCCTTATAAGGCTGGTTCTGAAGCCCAAGGTCTTCAACAGCATGCTATACTGCCTCTTACCAAGTGAGAAGAGTAAATCTAAGATCTCCTTCCTTCCAAAAAAACAACAGGAAGTAGATGAAAATAATTAAGCAAGAAATTGGAAGAACAGAGTAGCCTTATGTATGCGACCATTTCCTAATCAGGTTTCAGAAGTTTGGCTTGAGGTCACAGCTGCAAAGCTTGCAACAACCATCACCTTAACTTGATGGCTTCTGTGAGATCACTGCAGAACACACGTGGTTTTATGCTTCTGTACGGAAACTGGGATTATTTTCTCTTCATAGTTATAAGTATTCCTTGTATACTGACCATCAAAAGGAATCATAAGCCACATACAGGCCACCACAACCATCTATCAAAGAATACTGACATTTAAGGTATAAATACATAAACTGATTCAGATGACAACCATCATTTAGCAACACTTAGCATGAGCAAAGTATTTCTTTAAACTTTTTTGCATGGACCAACTCATTTTATTCTCATAACAATCCTATGAGATAGGTATTATTTCTATGTTATTTTTGAGAGAGAGAAAAACTGAGGGACAAAAAGTTATGAAAATTACCTATGATCATCACACTGTAAGTGGTGAAGCCAGGATGTGCTTCTATACTAGGCTGCTACTCATAAAAGTTACACTTTTCTATTTTTTTTTTTTTTGAGACAGAGCTTCAAGCTATTTCTCTGGGTAGAGGGCTGTGGAGTCACAGCTCACAGCAACCTCCAACTCCTGGGCTTAAGCGATTCTCTTGCCTCAGCCTTCCAAGTAGCTGGGACTACAGGCGCCTGCCTCAGTGCACAGTTGTTTTTTGGTTGTAGTTGTCATTGTTGTTTGGTGGGCCCAGGCTGGATTCAAACCTGCCAACTTTGGTGTATGTGGCTGGCGCCTTAGCCTCTTGAGCTATAGGTGCCGAGCCAATAGTTACACTTTTCAGTTGCAAATATCTGACAAATCAAATATTGATAAATAAGGCACACCATAAAAGAAAACAGTTATAAGTATTATAGCTGTTGTGACATCATTCTAAACTTACATGCTGTAAGAGTTGACTATGTACTGTATGTAAAACATTTAAAAGAAAAAGCCTCTGCCTTCCTTAACAAATACATCTATTTTAGATATCTTGATGCCTTCTAAAGATTTCTAAGATCAGTGATTGGAAGCGACAATTCTTAGATTTGCATTTACTTCAAATCAAATCTACCTGATAGCAATTTTTCTGCTAAGCAACCGCCATTATTTGCAGATTTTTTTTTCTATTATCTAAGGTAGCAGGTAGTTTAGAGATGCTTTAAAACTCTTTTCAGCTTCTTCTCTTTGGATTTAATGTCAGGAAACAATATACTATAAAAGTAAAATAAAATTGTAAAAAGTTCTTTCAGAATACATAAGCAAAAAACTACACATAGCCATAATTAGTCCAGCAATTTAGGTAAAAGGCACAAAATATTTAAATGTTATCAACACGTTAATGAATGTAACAAATACCTCATGTCTTGGATAAGAGAGACCCTGAGTGTTGGCAATATTACTCCTGAGTCAGATTTTCTTCTTTCTGGTCCAAGGGCAACTATGTAGAAAAATATCAGCAAAATATTAGGAAAAAAATAGAGACTTAAAAACAATCTACATGATTTACATTCGATAAATAAATGCTTTGAAACTGCTTTGATAAGAACAAATTTTAAATACGACAGAAAAAATCAAAATCTTGTTCCTAAATGTTTCTATTTTATTAATACAGTAAATCAGCTATTCTCTTTCTAATTAATCTGAAGTGTATTTGGAAATTTAAAATGAATCATAAAAGCCCACCTAGCAAATAATTTTGGCCGTTAGATCAGTCATTTTCTAGTTATTCATTCAAATAGTAAAAACCCCTACCAATATTAAATACTCTTTTATTTAATTTTTTTTTCAGGGTAACAAAAAGAGATTTTATTTAAGGAGAACAAAGAGAAAGTTTATAGCACTTCCAAAGAGAGTTAAAAGTTAAAAGCACTTCCATCTCATGAAACAAGAAACATAAATATTGTTTTAATATATACTATCCCAACATACTATAATCATCCTTCGAAGGTTTTAAATCTTTTTTTTTTTTTTTTGTAGAGACAGAGTCTCACTTTATCACCCTGGGTAGAGTGCCGTGGCATCACACTGCTCACAGCAACCTCCAGCTCTTGGGCTTAAGCGATTCTCTTGCCTCAGCCTCCCTAGTAGCTGGGAC